>VZTE01000894.1:704467-746513 GCA_013397775.1 Eulacestoma nigropectus | reverse complement strand
GAATGTAGTCAGATATTCTGGTTGAGAAAGGCCAGAATGAACTCTGAGAATTAAGTCTTTGGGTAAAGACTTTCAGAAGAGTTTTAGGACTGATAACATCTTGACTTCCGATGAGATTATTATTATTATTATTATCTATTACCACTTTTTTTGCAACAAGATTTAGAAGAATCAGCCTTATTGAGACTAATGTGTGTGTGTGTGTGTGTGTGTGTGTGTATAAAATTTCACTTGCACGAACATACACACACACACTGTTATTTATATAAAAGAGACACGTATGTGACAGATGGGAATATCTTGAATTTTGCCAAGTACTCGTTATTTCACAAGGGACTCTGCTGAATCTGTTCTTGTGGTAGAGAGTATTACTTGGCACCAGAATGGTACTTACTGACCCATTCACAAAACCCCCTCGGTCTATAGACCTTAAAATTTAAAGACATCACATTATATAAGGATCAAAAAAAAGAGGAAGAGTAATAGGATATTTTAGCACAGACACAATGTGTGCATAGTTTGTGGATAGTTGTTGTGGTTTAACCCTAGCCAGCTGCTCAGACCCACACCACCACTGCCTCACTCTCCTCCAGGGACATGGGGGAGAGAATCAGAAGAGCAAGCACAAGGAATCTCTTGAGTTGAGATAAAGACTGCTCAATAGATAAAACCAAAGCCAAGCACACAGCAAAAGAACAAAGAATTCATTCACTACTTCCCCATGGACAGGGAATCTGTCATCTCCAGGAATGCAGGGCTTCATCATGTGTAACAGTTACTTGGAAATACAAACATCATCACTATGAAACTCCTTGCTCCTTCCTCTTTCTTCCCCCAGCTCGAGTGGACTGACAGCAGGATGGGGACTGGGGGAACAAAGTCCCTCCCACTCAAAGTAAAGATCAGATTCATGACCACCTGAGGAACGTGAATGTACATAAGTCTATAGCGTCGGATCAGATGCATCCCAGAGTCCTGAGGGAGTTGGCTGATGTAGTTGTCAAGGCACTCTCCATGATTTTGGAAAGTCATGGCAGTCAGGTGAAGTCCCAAGTGACTGGAGAAAGGGAAACATTGTCCTTATCTTTTAAAAAGGTAGAAAGGAGGATCCTGGGAACTAAGTGACCTGTCAGCTTCACCTATGTGCCTGGGAAGGCCATGGGACAGATCCTCCTAGAAACTTTGCTAAGGCACATGGAGGACAAGGAGGTGATTCAGGACAACCAACATGGCTTCACCCAGGTCAAGTCCTGCCTGACCAACCCAGTGGCCTTCTATAGCCACTATCAGAATGTGGGGGTTTTTTTTAATGCATTACCATACAGATGACTTTTAAGGAGGAATTTGAAGGTCCAAAGAAAAAGGCAACTGTCCTGAGAACTGACAACTCTTCAGTACCAGATCTACACAGTCTGCAGTATAAGAAGGACCACGTATGCTGGAGACCATGCTATTGTGGGCTGCAGCACTAGGTCCTTAAAGAAGAAGCGCGAATGTCAGAAACTTCAGATAAGCATAGACAGAGATTTTCATTCCTGATCAACTGTCATAACTCATATCTGAAAGAAGGAAAGAGCTGTTTTCTGCATTTGTTAGGGCAGAAATTAAATCAAAACTAAAGAAAAAACTGCTGTACTGCTAGATAACATCAGAGTCATGATCCAACAGAGAATAAAATAATGTTTTGTTTTCATGCAGTCCAGATATCCTTCCAGGTAGAAATTATTAATTGCCATGTTCCTGAGTTCCACTGTCCCATGAATAAGAATCTTGGACTTATTCCAAATCATAGATCACCTGCTGCTTTCTATACAGTTATATCAGCCATTCCAGGAAGCCTGTTTGACTTTTGAAATGCCCGCAAGGGGTCTGCTCCTCGAGTCTGAATACTAGAATGAGGACACATTCTTAGTGAATATCTGCTGGTTGGAAAACTGATCAGTTAAGCTGTCTATGGATGTTTGTTCATCTGTCTGTATCTTCTGGACCTTTCTAACAAGAAATGGAGGCATTAATCTACTACTTGTGGCTCTCATTACTCTTACAGTAGCCTGTAGCTAAAATCTGAAAGTATAGATGTAAATGCAATATATTATTTGTTACTATATTTTTATTTTTATTGTTAGGCAAGATTCTGAAGTACTTAGGCTTATTAGGCCATTACTCCAGATTTCAACCCCACTGAGTAAAGAATTTAAGACTTGGCATCATCAACAGCCTTATAATTATGGTAGTTTTAATGAAAGCCATTTTGCATGTCATAGTGGTTGAAAACCTGACATCACTTATGTCGATGAGGTTATTGCCATTGATTCCACTACAATCAGTATTTCACAAGTGTCTTTCATTTTGATGCTTAAGCTTTAACTATTGACAGGCTTAATAGAAGCCATAAGCTATATTCTCTTAATTTGATGCTGAAAATAGGCCACCTCAGAGGCAATAACTAATTAACAGTATGTTGTTGCACTTCACATAAATCACAGAATCACAGACTGGTTGGAAGAGACCTCTGGAAGAGACCATCTAGTCCAACCCTCCTGTAAAGTAAGTTCACCTAGAGCAAGTTGCACAAGATCACATCCAAGAGAGTTTTGAATATCTCTGGATAAGGAGACTCCATGGTCTCTCTGGGCACCGTGTTCGAGCGCTCTGTCACCCTCATAGTAAATTTTTTTTCCCCCAAATTCATATGGAACTTTCTGTGTTTTCATTTTAACCTGTTTCCCCTTGTCCTGTCACTCACTGGGCACCACTGAAAAGAATCTTGCCCTATCCTCTTGACCCTCCCTCAAGACATTTGTTTGCATTGATAAGATTCCCTCTCAGACTTCTTTTCTTCAGGCTAAACCTGCTGTGCTCCTTTAGCCTTTTCACATCAGAGAGATGCTCCAGTCCACTAATCATCTTAGTGGCCCCGCTTTGGACCACATCGAGTAGTTCTATTTTTTTCTTGAACCGGGAATCCCAGAACTAGACACAGCGCTCCAGACGAGGCCTCACAAGGGCTGAGTAGAGGAGCAGGATCACCTCCGTTGATCTGCTGGCAATGCTTTTCCTAATGCAGCCCAAGATACCATTGGGCTGCTTGGCTACAAGGGCACATTGCTGGGTTACGGTTGACTTGTTTTCCACCAGGAATCCCAAGTTCTTCTCTGAAGAAAATGAAGCAGTGTTTTTTATGAAGGGGTGAGGAATACACTGTCCATTAATATTTCAGGAAAAGAAAAAAGTAATAACAAAATAATAATAATATTAATAAAAAAACCCAACTTGCTTCAAACCCTCTTTACCATTTGTGTGACAAGACAAGGGTGAATATGCAGTTCTGGTATTAAAAAGATAAGGCTAGTTACTGTTTCTACTTTATTGATTTTCATGGTCGTGGGTTAGCAGTCCTGTGTATTACAGTTAGATAGCAGATGTACAGCAGATGTGTAGCAGAGCAAAGAAATTATTTAACTAGGTATCACATAATTATTTAATAAAAATGTTAATAATACAGCTTCGATAATGTTTTCAGAATGGGATACTAAAGATCAGACATTTTACAGCTGCATTACACTACCGTATATTTGAGAAAATAGCTGAGTACCAAAGTTCTCCATGACTCTAGAGGATCTTGTAAGTTAAAAATGGCAGCCACACTTGAGCCTTGATGGTCCCCATCAGGAGTGATGTGGCAATGGGAATAGTTTTGATCAAAATTATCAAATTTATAAAATTTTCTTATTAGCTTCTGGAAGGAAATAGAGCAAAAGTCATTCTCATAAACAATGTATATGTTTGTGCTTGTGCAGATATAGAGGAGATGTGGAAAAGGTTATATTGTTTATGGAATTGGACTGTTTTTTGACCATTTGTTGATAGTGAAACACAAAGAATTGGCAATTTGAGACTGAGCATATATAATGATGGAGCTGAAATTGCACTTTTAAATGTGAACAATCTGTAAGCCCACAATTTGCAGTATTATGGGCAGACTGTAAATAAGCAAACAAAAACCAGAAGTATTTATTTGAAGAAATGTGCAAAAAGGTACATTGTGATTATTTGAAAGTCAGAGGTAAACAATTGCAAATGTTTGGCAGTATTAAAATTAAGGGCATGGAATTACAAAAGCTGTAGGAGAACTGGCGTTGATACAACTATTTTTGCAAGGGTTCCATTTAAGCAGTATTTAAAATTTGGAAACAAATAATAACAAAATTGGTTTTTATCTTAAATATAGCCAAAATAATACATGTATTCGATGTATGTCAAATTTGGTAATTGTACTGCTCAATGCTGCAGTTTTAATTGCAGTGTACCACTGTACAGCACAGTGTAGTAAAAAAATCCCACCATTAATATTCCAATAGCACAGAAATTCCTCATGTGCTAACCCTGCTCTCTTCTTCAGCAAATAAGAATTTCCCTTCAAAAAGGTTATTTGTTTATACTACTGATCAGAACAGTTCAGTAAAATTTCCCAGTCTAAGTACACATGCCTCTAGAAATTTTGTATGAATATATTGATTGCTGTATAATATGATAAACTCTACGGTACAAAATACTATGTTGCAGCTCTGCATGACATGGTCCACATGGTATCTAGATTCATAAAATGAATTTGTATACACCATTTCACAGCTGTGTTATTTTCAGGAACAAAAAGAAGAAATTAAGAAGTCTCAGTGTTACTGGCTATCTATTTCCTTTCCCTGCATTTAATTGATGAAGTTATAGACTCACAGTTCTATCCAGTGCTTTGGACCCGATTACCCTTTATTAACCTATTCTAGAAGTCAGATAAGTAAGATAGGTCATGTCCATATATATCCAAAGCCAAGATGTAGGGAACTCTCTCAAGCAGATGATAGATTTTTGCATAGCTAGGTTGGCATCTAAATGTGAAGTAAATGTGTATCACTATAATTTCAAACACCATACCATAAATATGCATTAAATGTGTCTTTGCAGTCCTGCAGATGAGAACATCAATATCTGATTATGCATATTTGTGTGTGCAAATAACAAGTTTGCACACTCTTTTATGGTACTGACACCTGCTGTGAAACATTAAAGCATTCATGAGATATGGTATTTAAAATCATCTGCTAAATATTTTATTTTATTGTAACTTACATTTCTTCGGAAGAATCAGTCAGACTTGGCAGCAAGCACCAAGCTGTGTGTGCATTACAGGATGCTTGCAGCATTTAGTTTTATAATGCAAGCCCCACCTATGTAAATAAACACTGCAGAAGAAACAATATCATCTGTTTATCATTTGTTTTGGAAATAAAACAATACACAGGCAGATGGTAGCTAGAAGGACATACAAAGACATCAAATAAATTGCCTTTTTTTTTACAATCAGAAGAATTTTTAGGTTTCAGAAATTTTTTCCAAATGCTAAGAACAGAGAGCTCATGTAAAGGAGAAAACTGTGTTAAAAATATAATTAAATGCTTCTAACAGCCTTCTAGACAAGTGGAATGCAAAGGTAGTAATGAAATATAGCTCTAATAGGTTTCAACATCTGGGGTCTGTGTGGAAAAGCTCACAGATTTCACCTAACTTAGTCTAAAACAGTTTTGATGGCAACTTATGTAAAATAAAAGTTAAGGATGGGAGAAAAATCTTGGCATTTAAAAGGGAGGGGATTGATCTCAAGGACCTGAGGCTGCTACAGTCTCCAAGCATGCCTTTGTGTAATGGTGGAACCATCTGACAGCCCTATTAGTCATCGAATGCGAGCTATGAATAGCATGTGGAGTTTTTTTCTGAATAATCAGAATATTTTGGGTTGGAAGGGACCTTAAAAGACCATCTATTCCAACCCTGTGCAATAAGCAGGGATATCTTCAACTAGATCAGGTTACTCAGAACTCCGTCCTGACTGACCTTGAATATTTTGAGGGATGGAGCATCAGCCATCTCTCTGTACAGTCTAGTTCAGTGCTTCATCACCTTCAGTGTAAAAAATTTTTTCCTTATATCCAGGCTTAATTTACCCTCTTCTAGTTTAAAACAACTATTCCTTGTCCTGCTGAAACAGGCCCTTCTAAAAAGTCTGTTCCCCATCTTTCTTATAAGCCGTCTGGAAGTACTAAAAGGCCTCAGTAAGATCTCCCTTCTCTTCTCCAGGCTGAACAAATGCAATTTTCTCAGCCTGTCTTCATAGGAGAGGTGCTCCAGCCTTCTATTCATCTTGGTGGCCTCCTCTGGACTTTCTCTAATAGGTCGATTTCTTTCCTGTTTGGAGGGTCCCAAAGCTGGATGCAGCACTCCAGGTGGGGTCTCACCAGGGGGGAGCAGAGGGGCAGAACCCCCTCCTTTGCCCTGCTGCCCACACTGCTTTTGCTGCAGCCCAGGACACATTTGGCTTTCTGGGCTGTGAGTGCACATGGCTGGGTCATGTCCAGCCCCTCATCCAGCAGCACCTTCAAGCCATTCTCAGCAAGACTGCTCTTCATCTGTTCATCCCCGAGCCTGTGTTGACACCAGTGATTGCTCCAACCCAGGTGCAGCACCTTGCACTTGGTCTTGTTGAATCTCATGAGTTTCACATGGGCCCACTTCTTGAGCTTGTCCAGGCCCTTCTGGATGGCAACCTGTCCTTCAGGTATGTCATCTGCACACCACAAGTTGGTATCATCAGGAAACTTGCTGGGAGTGCACTTGATCCCGCTATCATGTCCTTGATGAAGAAATCAGAGTACTAGTCCCAGTACGGACCCCAAGGAGCATAACTCATCACTGATGTCTATTAGGACATTGAGCCATTAACCACTACATTCTGGATGCAACCCTTCAACCAATTCCTCATCCACCAAACTGTCTACCCTTAAAATTTATCTCTCGCCTGTTTAGATGTTGTAGAAAATCCTGTCAAGGGCCTTACAGACAGATGACGTGTAACTCTTCCATTGTACACTGATGTATTCTCTCCACTTGTCCTAGGTTACAATGTAAGATGCTACCAATAGTGTGTATCCTATTATCATCTTCACAAGCTCTTAAAGCAGATGAGGTAATGTTTGTTATCTCCTACCATGACTCATCCTTGATAACTCCCTCCAGGAGCTCTCTCTGTTTAATGGGCCATCAAGGACCCACCGCATGACTCATAGAATTACATCAGCCCATTGTGACATGCTCCGCCCAGGGGGGAGGAGCCAAGCATTCCCACCTGGATATAATCTGGGGTTTGGAACAGCACCAACAGCTCTTATCTATTGGGTTCCCAGAGGACAAGAGCTACATAACCACTGCTAGACCTTCAGGTGAAGAATAGACCCCTTTCTACAAGATCACTGCTTCAATAGAACCACTTTATCTGGACTGCTACTACCACCCTGACTAACAGGGTGTCAGGTTGTATCCTGACTCTGTCAATATTCTTGTACTATTGCATTTATTTTAATTTTCCTATTAAATTATAATTCTAACTTGCGATCTCCCACTGGTTTGTTTTCAAACTAGTACACCACTGTAGAAGGCCACTAGGTTGGTCTGGCTTGTTTTCCCTTGGGAAACCATGCCACTTGCCTTGAATCAATGAAATAAATTACTATAAAATATAATTATCATAATTCCTAAATCACCTTCTTCTCCTAAACAAGATCTGGACATGTATACACAACAATAAATCCAGAAAATGCATATTGCAATAGACATTTTTCTGCTGTAAGAGTTTGCAAGCTTATGCTTATTTGAAAAAAAATTATCATAAAGATGATTGAGAAAAAAATACTTCTATGTAACCTATCTGTTATAAATAGGAACTGGTTTATTAACAATTTCTGTTCAAGCATAAGTATCTTGTCTCCTCTACCTATATTCTCTATCTAAGAGATCCATGTGGCTTGATCTAGTCTTCAGGCAGTGTTGATGAACACAGCCACCAATTGACTATGACCTTAAATTATTATTTAAATCAGCAATATACATGCAGCCTCAAATTCTGTAATGATGGATGCACCAGAACAGGTAGTTGCTCAGTTCCTGTTTCTGCCAGCACAACTCAGAGCACCCTGCTCCACATGTTATCTCCTCATGGGCTGAGAGTTACCAGTCCGAATCTGCAACACTGAATGAAGGCTTCACCTTTGCCAACAGGAGCACTGGGAATCTCACTGGAAAAGGTCTATGATACTGGGTGTACACATCTTTGGAAAACTGCTTCTAAGCTAGGCTCCAGTGGAAAGAAACCTGCTTATCTGTGGCAAACATTATAGCATTCTAAAGAAAACATCCAAAACTGATTAGATTAAATTTATACTAAAATATTTAGGTTTATTTTTATCTCCATAGTCCATAAAGGCAGTAATGAATACATCCAACTAATGAATACACCCGATAGCATGAGTTTCCCACTGGACCCCCACTGCCTCTTATTTTTCTCCAGGATTGAACTTAGTAGTTAAACCTGACTACATCAAATATGCACATTTTTTGACTCAGAACTTACATGACTGCATACTATTTTTCTTACTGACTTGCCCTGGAATGCATGGGAAGACATTTTAGCACAACAGCAGTCAGTCTGTACTCCTAGTTCATCAAAATCCCTACCAGTGCAATGAGCACATGGCCAGTATTTTTCTCTATTGACATCAAAGGAAACTACATTAACACCATATTATGTACAGTTTAATGAACTTTGTATAGTTCTGGGAAGGCAGGAGTGACATGTCTTTGAACATAATTCATAGTTCATAAACATATTCATGTTTGGAGGCTCAGTCAGAGTAATTTGTAGCTAACCAGTTCTAACACTGCTGCCAAGAAAATGATCAAAACAATAAAATTGGCATTGTTACAGAGATTTGCATTATACAGGATTAATAATGTTGGAAGAAATTTACTGCTTTGTACACAGGTCAGTATCACTGAAGGCCTGTATACTACCTATACCCTGCTTAAGCTATGAATTTTTTGCAACCCTTGTCTGTCACAATGCAGCAGCCCATCACTGGCCTGTCTAACACCAACCAGAGGCTAGCATTGTGTAGGCACCAGCAGTGGGACCTGGTTAATGGGCAAACTCCCCAAGGTTACGGTGACAACATAGAACCCTCCCAGCAGCCCTCGCACCTCTATGTAGATGCCTCCCTGGGCATTAGATCCTTGTTTCCCCTCCCTTCTCCCCTACACTTGGTTATCTTCCAGAACCTTCTCCCTTCCTCAGTAGCCCATTGGTTCTTTGCTCCCTCTCCGCGCCTTCCTTGTTCCCCATTGGGCCTCGGTGCATTTCCCCGCCTCTGTAACACCCCTTTGGCCCTCAGTTATTGGTTCCCTAGGGTTTCCACGCCCTTTCTTCTCCCTGGTTCTTAACCCCTTGTCAGCCTTTGTTCGGGGCTCTCTTGGCACCTCAGGGTCTGGAACCTCATCACCCCGTAATAAACCCTGTTCCCGCGGAGCTGTGTCGGAGCCCGGCCGCTTCTTTGCTTCTTCCTGCGCCGTTGCCACTTAGGAGCCGCCAAGCCCTGTGTGAGCCTCGGCTGCTTCCCTGCTGCGAACAGATCCAGCAACGCAGGACAGCCCTCCGGGTACCTGGCACTGCCCCCGGAATCCGGGTCGGGGCGAGCGGTGTCACTTTACCTCACTGGCAGCAGAGCTTAGGTTTGAATTTTATCCTGAAATGAAAGGTTAGGTTCAACAGTTCCCACAGATTCTTATAAGAAGTTTTAAAGCATTTTTATTAACATGCAGAACCAGAATCATGCTACTATTAATTTATGGTTGACTACATACTCTTTGCAATCTAAGATCCAGGTCCTCTTTAGCCTTTCATATGGGTGTTGTGTTTTGTGGTTTTGTTTGTTTGTTTTTTTTCCTTATGCTTTTTTTCTAAATCAAGCTGCAGTAAGAGGATTCTGTAGTCTGTTCTATATGTGATTTTTAAATATTTTCCTAGTCATATCTATTGGGTTTGCGTGGCAAGATTTTAGTAATAGGGGAGGCTACAGGGGCAGCTTCTGTGAGAACCTGCCAGAAGCTTCCCCTGCGTCTCAAAGAGGCCATGCCAGATAGTGCCAAGACAGACCCACTGCTGGCTGAGGCTGAGCCCACCAGAGATCCTCTCAGTTATACCATATTTAAGGAGAAAAAACTGCACAACTGCAGCTGAAAAGAAGTGTGAGAATACGTGAGAGAAACCGCTCTGCAGGTACCAGTGTCGGTGAAGGAGGGGAAGGAGGTGCTGCAGGCATTGGAGCAGATTCCCCTGCAGGCCTTGTTGTCTCCCTGCAGCCCATGGAGGTCCGTTGTGGAGCAGAGATACACCTGCAGCCCGTGTAGGACCTCATACTGGAACAGGTGGATATGCCTAATGGAGGCTGTAAACCTGTGGGAAGCCTGTGCTGAAGCAGTCTCCTGGCAGGACCTGGGGCCCTGTGAAAAGAGGAATCCACGTTAGAGCAGGTTTGCTGGCAGGGTTTGTGACCCTGTGGATGATCTGTGTGAAGAACTGCAGCCTGTGGGAAGGACTCAGTGGAGAAGTTGTGGAGGACTGTCTCATGTGGGAGAGACCCCACACTGGAGCAGGGGAAGAGTGTGAGTCCTCTCCCTGAGGAGGAAGGAGCAGCAGAGACAACATGTGATGAACGGACCACAGCCCCCATACTTTGTGCCTCAGCACCACTGGAGAAGAAAAAATTTGAAGTCAAGTTGAGCCTGGGAGAAAGGGAGGATTGGAGGGAAGTTTGGGTTTTTTCAAAATTTGTTTTTATTTCTCATTATCGTACTCTGATTTGATTTGTAATAAATTAAACTGATTTTCCCAAGCTGAGTTTGTTTTGCCCATGATGGTAATTGGTGAGTGATCTCTCCCTGTTCTTATCCTATGAGCCTCTTGGATTTTTTTTTCTCACCTGTCAGTCTCAGGAAGGGACTGATGGAATGACTCTGGTGGGCACCTGGCATATAGCCAGGGTTAGCCCACCATATCATACCATTTCTTTATAAATGGTCCATAAAGGCCTGCACATTTCTACATTGGTTAAACTGTGTAGCCCTTTGGAAAGTTTATAAAGAGGAATATTTCAATGAGGCAGAAGTTTGCTTAATAAATAGAATCACAGAATGGTTACTGTGTAGCAAAAAAAAACCCTCAAAACCCAAACATAAACACAAGGAAAACATTACTGGCTGCATATCTGAGAGCTAGGTCACACTAAACCAAATTACAGGCTCCCCCGTTACTGATTTGCTTATCGAGTAGAAGTGTGAGTACTCCAGTGAGGGTATTTCCTAAAAGTTTTGCTTTCAGCAAGGAAAAGGCTAACTCCATGAGTGTGTCTGTGTATGTGGGTGGTAATTTTTAAAGTAGGTTGCATGCCTACATTACAAACCAGGGTGTGCCCACGGGGAAAGACTGCTATCTAGGGCAGCACCTGGCTGATCTGAGCTGGATCATCATGAAGTGCAGTGCTCCAGGGGTGTGAACACTGATAGCACACTGATGTGAGAGGCATCTTCCACACAGAAAGTAATTTCCAGAAAAGTTGTAGAAACTAAAAAGGGAATGGAACAGAGAATAATAAAATAATAACAAACACAATTTTTAAAAGTTTACCTTTTAGTGTTATATAATGTTTGTATTTCCTACAAGAGAAATTGCTAAGGAAAGATTGCTAGTTTTAGGAATTCATTTGAAAGCTCTCCAGGTGAGATTTTTGTTAAAGAACATTTTAATGGCAGCCTCTGGGAGTAGCTACCATGCCTTTTTTTCTCTCTAAACACCCAAAATTTGTTATTAATAATGTTCTGGTAGTACATTTGCTAAACATACCCATAGAATTTACTTTTATGTCTAGGCATAAATACGGAAAAAAAACCACTTATAATACTTCTCTCTAGGGAGCAGAATTATTAAAAAAAAAAAGAAATCCTATCATAAAAAAAGGAGTCTATGATACTGCTGTAATTCATGAGTAGATGTAAGGAAAACAGAACATTCTGTTGTTATGTTATATATATTACTCTCTCCTCTTCTCATTTCCCAGTCCTCCTTTATGAAGAAAAAGGAAAAGAAAACAGTGAAAGAAGGAGATATTGTCACCGGGAACATTGCTGTCACCGTTGTCAATTGCCAACATAGGAGAAAGAACTAATCACGAATCTCCAGCCAATAGGGAGAAAGGATTCTAAGGAGAAAGTATTTGGGCAAGATATATAGGAAATTATTTTCTTTATATGGGTAATAATTTACTAGTTTTAAACTTGAAATATGAATGTCAAAGCCACACAGTCAGAAATTATATTGGACAGCTGCATCTATCCTGTACCCCAGTCTCTAAATTAGGTGTTAAGAATATAGTAGTTATTGCACTTGGGGCTTTTCCCTTTATCATTACCATATTCCATGCTTAAAATTTTTAATTTTTATCAGGAAGACACTCCAAAAAGAGATTACTCTTTCTACCAAGCTGATATTTATATTACACAGGCAAGATGACTGTCTTTTTAATAGAGATTTTACAGATGATTGCAGGCTATCAGGTGCTGGAGGATCACCTTCCTGTAAAGTTTTTTGAATGTGCCTATCTTGGGGACATAATTTAAAATTGTTCCTTTTCTGTCTTTTACAAGTATAGCTCTACAAAGCAAATAAGTAGGCCTGTTGTTGTCAAAGCAGATTTTATCTTGTTAGTCTCTTTCTAAATGTTACAAACACCATTTTTGCCCCCTTTCTGTTTATTGTTGGTATCATCCTGCAGAACTATGATTTAATAAGATACCTGCAAAACTATTATTTAATAAGATAATTTCTTGACATTCACTCCAAAGTAGGTACTTATCTTTCCTCTACATTCTCTGAATTCTGCTTGATCATTGATATAGTTACGGAGTAGAAAAGGACGACAATTTAGCTTTTAATAAAGGTACCTGAGGAACCAAAGCAAGAGATTACAACTTTGCCAATGAACAGTTTCTCTATACCAAACAGACCTTGTAACTGCTAGAAAATATTTCTATACACTTAGAGATGTTATCTTTATGAGGAAACATCAAACACCACATATATCTTATCAATACAAATGCTCAAACTTAAAGGGAGGAACTGCATAACTGTTATTTGATTATGCTTCCTCTTCTTACTACTCAGTACTCTTTCTCTATACCAGCTTAAATTTCAGAGAAAAAAAAGTGTTTCTTTTCTAGGCCTATTGTAAAAAGAAGTGAACTGTTTTTAGCTCTCAAGGATTTTTCTAAGCACCTGTTGATTTGTTCAATATCTCTGGCTATGGGAAAAATAATAATAAAGAAAAATTTAAAAAATTCCAGGAAGCATAACCCTAGTAGTTTCAACAAAATCAATGTTTGAATAGACAGGTATTTTGGGATCAAGGATTCTCTTTTTGTAGGGTGGTTAAAAAGTACTCTATGTGTTATAACAACTTTGTCCTATGAAAATCAAATACTAGGCTATGAGAAGAAAATAGCTAGCTAATACAGCTGAGAAAGCATGAAGAAAACAATTCATAACACAACAAATTTCTGGGTTTTTTTCACTATGTATAAGGAGCTGAATAAAAGGGATTTGCATTACTTGGGCTTTCTTCTACTATAGCTTTCAGACATACTGTTCATTGGTTTTGGCCTGTACCTCAAAATCACAATCTGACCCTCAGTGAGCTGCTGACTGAAGTTAATGAATTCAAACAGTACTGCAGGTATCCAGGATGAGGCCTTTTGGATGTAGCTGAAACTGATTTTCGTAGTTCATGCACAGACTCAACCAACAATTCCTCATCTCAGCTTCTGCCTCTTGGCCATCACATTTTCTCACGCAGAAGGCTTCTTTGGAAAAAGGGCCTAGACTTTTACACTGACTGTGATAACTACAGCGGAGATTTTGCCACTAAGTCAAGCTGAAACTTTCAGAATATGGTGGTGAGCCCTATTAAACCATTTTTCTTCTCCCTTTAACCATGTTGTTGCCAAATCAGGCCTAGGAACTCCACGCCAGCACAAATACTCTTCATCCATCCATTTGCATTTTACCTGGCACTCATTCTTCCCAAAGTTAATTTCTCCTCTGTATGTGTACCAAATACTTTTCTTTAGTTACATGGCTGCTTTGTGCTGGCTGACTTCGCAAAAGTCTCACTTTTGCTTACATAAAACTCTTGTGATTTCATGAAAGAATGTGGTATTGAGAGTCTTAGCCCCCAGTGAAGATGAGCTGCTATCTCTACTGCAGCTTTCAGAAGAGTTCTTCCCAAGGCCATTCTATTTTAAACTTAATTAGATGCTTCAGCTTAGTTTTAAAAAAAGAAACAAGAAAACTGACTATTGGGAGACTGGCAGGTGTAGTGCGGTTCAGTGTCAGGAGGCAGCGAAGATTTCTGTGTTAAAGCTGGAATTTCAGTCCCTAATGACATTACTCCAGAGGATTAGTCAAGCAGCATTTTACCTTGTAATCGCTCTGACTTTGTCTTTTTAAATAGTAATAATAGATAATAGGATAATAAAAACCAATAGAAATGTATAAAATACAATGAGAAACAGTGAAATCTTATAACCCTCCCCAAATTGTTGCCAGTCACAAGAGTTCCCTGACAGAAATATCCATCTTGGATATGTTGTTCTTTTGTACAAAGACAGTTTAGCAGAGGGGTGTAAATCTCAAGTGCCACATTTGTAAGAACTGGGTCATACCAATTTTAATTTGTGAACACTAAGCTAGAAGGAGTGATGGTAACTGGAGCTTAGTGAATATCTACTGAGAGTAGGGCCACAGTTTACAAAAGCACCTGGCAATTCTGAGTATCCAACAAGAGAAATTTGAAAGTATTTGATGTTCAGAATTAAAAGGATATTCAGAAAATGAAAGATAATGCCTCACAGATAACTGAAGTATAGAGGTCACTTTTGAAAATCATGCCAATGAAGTTCTGGTTTTAGAATTAGAGTCAACAGCAAGACAAGGCAGTTTGTGCCATACTCCCAGGTTAACTGTATTTAATGTGGGTCTAGTGGGATCCTCAGTAGTCAATTAAGTTAAAACAGTTTATTGAAAAATAACAAAAGCCTAATGATGTGGCCTCATAACTGTCTAGAAATGTTGTCCGCTCCCAGGTGCTCATAGAAACAAAATGCAAGCTCAATAACTTGTTTAATCTGTCAGATACCATTTAGGACAGTAATAAGCTGTCACTCAGGCTGTTTCTGACCAAAAAGTAAAAGTGGTAAGTTGCAATGGAAGGAATGGAGAATTCTCTTTCTGCATGAATATCAAAACAATGCTACAGTCATGACATTTCGTAGCTCAGCTGCATACATGAAGCATCAGAGGAGAGAATACAAAACACAGACATGCAGACCACAGAAGAGTGTCCTGAGTTAACTCCAGAAATGCTGATGTGTGTCATTCATATTCTGTTCTCTTTTACTCTAGTGCTCTAAATTTCTTCTTTCACTTAGGTTTCTTCCTTCCTGATTTCTTGTTGTTCCTCTCGTTTCTAGAGGAGGGAAAATGATCTTTTATTTTGCCTTCCTTTTTTTAACCTTTTGTTTTGCCATAAACTTGTTTTACATGTCTTAGGCACTGAGAATAGATTTATCAGAATTTGTCAGCCTTTATCTCCTGCATGCAGAACAATCATAGGGGCTTTGGAAAACATAATGCACACATCTGCCAAGAGAAGAAGGCTGTTGTGATATGAGTCTGCTTTGTTTTGGTTTGAGTTTATGGCAGAAAAAGTGAAGTGTCGTGTATGACATCTATTTGCAGTTCACGTTTATATCAGGAAGTAAAGTTATACTTGCAGAGTTTAATAATTGTTCATCCAGGAAATCCTAATCTGCTTTCATAGCAACATCTACAATTAAGTTTTTGTTTTCATTTGGGAACAAGGCTCTTTCTTAGTCTCTTTTAAAAACCTGCAGTGTCTTCCTTAGGCTTCAGCTCTAATCATTTTTCTGCAAACACTTATTTATCTTTCTAGCCTCTACTGTTCCTTCTCAGTCTGTCAATATCTGTCCCTGAACCTTAATTTTCTAACTACACCGGTGTATTGATGACCTACTTTTTACAGTAAACCACCCCATCAATATACCTCAGTTGCAACTAACACAGAACAGCTTATGGCATTTCTGTTTTCTGCCAACTTGGAGTTCCAAGTTATTTCTAACTTTATGTAGTTCTAAACAAACTCCTATAGTGTGTGAAAAATTAGTGTTCACCCGAAGTTCAGTTTCAAAATTTAATTTTCAAATATGCAGATTAAACAAGGATCATGTTAAAAGTTATCAGAAATGACTAAGAAGGATTCTGGAGTTTTGTTATGACAATTTCGCTACAAAGACTTCCTTTGGCATCTTATCTACAGCAGAGGATACATTCAGCTACTAGAACTGTTATTTTACCAATATGTTCTAATAGCCATTTATATGCTTCCTTGTCTGAGAAACTCTCAGGCTGTCTCATTGACTCATTTAATATTCACCATTTTGTGCTTTGGACCCCAAAATATACTATTACAGTCTCTGAAGAATGGTTACTTTTTTTTTTCTACAGACAGAACAATATAAATTTTAATCTACTGGAAAGTGATGCCTTAGGTTCTTTTATATTTTTAAATCCTGTACTGCCTGGTGTGTAACTCTGAAGTTTCTTGTAGCCTGTTAACTGCTGCTCTCTTATGCCAGATAGACATACCAAAGCCTCTCTGAGCTTGTTGTTCAAGGACACTTGGGCTGTCCTGGGCCCAAAAGGTGTAAACTAGGGCCTCTAGAGAGGTGGAGAAATTGAAGAAATTACATCATTAGCTAAAGTTTTAACTGGCGAATTTATGCTGATATGCAGATGAAGCAAACCTATAAAAGTGTGAAGAACTCGTGACTCGCTGTCCATCTTGGGGTCCAGCTTGGGGTCCATCTTTGATGTAGCCCTTGGCTCCCCAGGGTGCACCTTTGAAGACCTTTCAAATAAATATCCACCTTTATTCCCTTATTCCTGTCTAATATCTGTTTCTAGGTAGCCCGTCAAGGCATCCAAAGTAATTTCTCCCTCCAAGTCAAGAGGCAAGTGACAATGTAAAATGAAGACTGAATAACAGTTAGACCACAATAGAAAGATTATCCATAGGACCTCTACTGGCTGAAAGAGGAGAATTTAACTTTGAAGCAAGACAGAAATTTAGGAACAAATTCTACTAATCTGCAATGTGAAGTTTATAACTTAGATTTCTTACTGAGAAGATGAAGAAAGTTCTGGATTATTCAGAAACTCACAGTGTGAGAAATTAATAAAGAAAATTATTCAACGAAAGACATGCAAAAGAGTTTTGCAAAAGTTGTGTTTGATCTAAGCAGAACTTAACTGCTAAATCGTATGGCTGTATACCCAGGATATTGTCTATAAGGAATTATCCTGTTGACTGTCAAGCTATACTTTCATTGTCTCTCCATGAATAGTATGCAATATAGCATTTTATTTTTAAAAGTATATTTATGTCTCCTTTGGAGCTGCTCCTCCTCCTCCTTCTCTGCCTTAGTTTTCCTTTTTTTAAATTTTTTCCTCCTAATACTGCTGTGTTTATGTTAAAGAAAACAAATTCAAAAAATGTGCCCTTCATTCAAACCCATGGAGGTTCTCAGTTCACACAAGAATTTTTACCACACTGTGAAGAACTTTGTCTCTTGCACAGACGACTTTGTTCCAGTTATGAAGGTTATTACCATGCCAGAAAAATGACAATCACCAAGTTGTTTCACCAAGCATATAATTTGCTTTATTTATTTTAGTATTCTTTATTCTGCCTTCACTGTTTGGTAGATAAGAACCCCATTTCAACCTGATTAAAATTTCCTTGAATAGCACAGAGAGCTAGAGGCAGGCCTTACATTATAATGGTATAAGATGGCAATGACCTGCACTGCTGTTGGGATAGAGCTGCAGCCTGTGGCTGGGAGCTGGAGTTCTGAGAGTCATTCTTTTGCTTTCTATTCAGGAAATTTTGCCTTTTCCCTTCCAGTGTAACAGAAGTACCAAAAGGTATCCTCTTTCTTCATGTTTTCCTCATTTCAGGTGTATAGTCCGCTCTATAGCTGCCACTGTGCTTCCCATGCCTGCAGATTTTAAAGTGATTATTGAAAGAACTGGGCAAAGATGTTCTTTCCAGCATCTCTCATTGTCACATGCTGGGGAGCACAAGGAGAATGGACTTTAAATAATGACTAGACTTTCATGCTTCTCCTGCGTAACATCTCCTGGGCTGAATGAAACTGGGCCAGCCTCGCCCAGCACTTCTTAGGTCCTTAGGATCACTTCAAAGCATCAGATGAAACTGAGCAGGACTCTGAATAAAGAGTGTCAGTAAAGATGTGTTCTTTAAAAGGGTGTAATGCTTTTCAGATGAAGAGGTGCCAGAATACTTCTATTTCACATAAAATCAATAGAGTTTATTATTTATAAGCTGTCCTTGAGGTGCGCATAAACCTTTGAAGAACCTCAGAAAGTGAACCAACTTTTGCTTTCCTCATTCAAATTGCCCTGGATATTCTTATACAATTGTTATCAACCTCTGCTGCTAACTTCTTGTTTCAATAGTTGTCAACAGCAACTTAATTTTTGACGTGGTTCTCACTGAACTGAAGGCTGTTATCAGACCAACAGGTGCAGAAAACTGGAGAAAAGGGAGAAAAAATTTCCATGTAGGTCATTGATCCTAGTTTAGCCCATACTATTATTAACGAGAAACTATACAGCCTATAACGTCTTTGGTGAATAATGCAAATTTAATTGATGATTTTCATTTACTTCATAAGAGACAAGCTACACATCCCATAACAATCATCTAGGTAGGAAATGATTAGAACTGGATTAATATAATCTTTGCAATGCAACTGTCTTAAAAGTAAAGCTAAGGTACTGTTTAAGCAACATGAAAAACCTTATTTCTTTTCCAGGGTTGTGCATACTTTGTACTTGTTTTCTACTTAAAATAGTGCCAGTCTGTGTTCTGTTATAAATGCTTACGTGGCTTAAAGAAAAAAGGAAAAAAAAATAGGTGTAGAGATTCACAACAAGATACAGCGAAAGTGAGTATATTTTGGGGGTTGGAAAAGAGTTCCTAAAATAACTTCAGGTAAGACACTGAGTCTTTCAAATTCAGTTGGGATATTCCATTTTAGGTCAGGCATGCTGAATTACTCTTTTCTTTCCGCTACTGAAATTGGTAACCTACTCCAGAAACACACATAGAACTGAAAAAAAGAGGTCAAAAGTAGCACAGCATACATCAAAGGGATTTGGAATGATAACAAGACTGTTAATCAGCCCCTGGTTGTTTACTGACAGCAGGAGATCTGAACTAGCCATTTAGCAGGTTAGGAGGTAATCATGCACAGATAATTGTTGCTCCTAGAACACCACTTTTTAAAGACGTGGATTTCTACTGTGTGATTGTGCCCTGTTTCAGATGCTTCAGGTCTGAGTTGCAGGAGACTAGCTGTTGTAACTATAGAGTCTTCATGAGTTAACAGCAAATCACCAAAACAAAAGAAAAAATAAAGTCCTTAAAAGCTAAATACATCAATAGCAAATAAACAGATAATCCAATCTTGAGATATAGAAACAGTCCTAAAGATCAAAATGTGTGTTCCAATTACATGCTGCCTGCAGGTGCTCAGCAAGAGATGAGAACAATAAACACATCAAATCATTGGAACATCTAGCAAATCCTGTGTCACTACAACAAATACTACCATTAAAAAAAAAAATCACATCTCAAAATCGAACTCCTGAGTGGATAGTAAGCAAAGAATTGAAACTCACACATTTCACTTCCACTCTAATCAAGTCAGAAAGTTCAAAAATTATCTAACTTCTTCCTGCTTACAATGCTAAGTTACTTAACACACATGGTATCTATAAGTTGTATGATCTTTAAAATTGTCACTGGCATAAGATAGGATATGTTACATGACAACAAAAACATAGCTAAATAAATATGTTTCTTGTTACAAAAAAAAAAAAAATAGTAGCAACAACAAAGAAAAAGCCTGAATTACAGACACTTGTTTTATGCAGATATTTAGTTAGCTAGTCAGCTCGTCTTTATATATGAGTCAGTCACCTGGTCAGTTCAGGAGACTGTTTTCAACTACTCTTAAAGAGGGGAATTAGTCACTTTCAGACATCAGACATAATCAATTGCAATTTGTTTCCATCATTTTCATGGGCATGTATTCTGTGTGTATGGTTCTGTGAGAGTTTTTCTGTAGCGGACCTGAGCTGACAGAAATAAAATGAAACAAAAGCCACACAAGAATTATTTGAGGAATTTAAAGTATACGAGGCCTTGAAAAGAGCTGTAAAAAAATGTTTTACAGGAAACATAAAACATAGTTTTCTTTTACTGATACTATTATTATCCCTTTCTTGCTAAGATGAAAGGTTTAGATATTGTCTAGATTACTTCAGAGAAAATAATTTACTCTGAAAAAAAATTATAAAAAAATACATGACAGAATTGGATTGTACTAAATGACAAAGCTTAATTTTTCAGCACCACAAACATATATTTGTGAGCTGAATCAATACTCATCAGCTCTCCTACTCGAGGGAAAAGCTTGACAAGAGAGAAGCTTGGTCTGCTTATAAAAATACTGAGAAAGAAAGCGAGATAGCAGTTTCAAAGGACATTCTTCTCCTTACAGTTAATTCTGACTATTTGGTTTGCATTTTTTGTTTTGGTGGGTTTTACTTGTTTGTTTTTTGTTTTTCCCCTGATAAAAATACCAAACTTACTGAGTAATATTGACTATTAAATTTTCTCATTCCAAAATCAAAATATACTCTCCTTGTCTGGAATATATCAGCTAGCAACAGAAAACATAGAGCTGAGAAGTCAGCTTAGAGTTTTCACATCCTGTGGTGAAGTGAGTGGAAATAAAATGTTTTAAGGTCTACAGAAAAAAACAGTTTAAAACACAGCTTTCCTTTTAAATTTAGGTTAAACAAAATTCTTTTAAACTAATTCTAATTCTCTTCTATAAATTCCATGCAATGTCATGAATGTCAGCTCTGGTTTTTTATGCTTTCTATCAGACAATTCATATCTTTGAATGTGCATCCTTTTAAATGTATTTACTCTTTCAAACTTGTGATATCAAATCAGTCCTATATATTGCCTCATTTTGTAGAGTTCTCCTGTATGATTTGCTGTAATCTCTCACAAAGTGAGAAAGCATTTCCATAATGATAATTTTTGTCTAAATTAAATGTTTGGCTTCTGCAAACATTCATGACTTTTAACTTCGTTTTCTGTGAGCATTTGTTCCAATAAAATCTGGTTGTTCAAATTAACAGGGAGAGCAAATAACAAAGAACAGAGATCATGGTGAAAGCAAGTCCATTAAATAATGCAAATAAATATTTGTCTATGGTTTTTTTTATTGTCTATGTTTTACTGTCAATACATTATGTGGAAGATTTATTTTGCTTTTATGGTTTGTAAAATGAGACATTCATACTGCTCAATTGAATTCACCTGTCTGAGAGGTCATATCAGAAAAACGTATGAATCAGTCTCTTGATGCTGAAAAAATCTTCAAAAACCAGTTAATATGATTAGGCTTATGATAACAAGAAAGAACTTAAACCAAAATGGGTATAATTAGATGTGAATGAATCTCCTCCACTGGTACCCACCAAGTCTGAATGAACTCTTCTTATCTGCAAACCTATAGAATGGGATTCTCTACAGACCTCTGAATTAGCATCAGTAAGTCACATTTCAGGAACAGGGATTAAGATGCCACCTCAACAGGTTTTAGTGAGATAGTTATTCAGCCATGCACAGACTGAGATTTTAAAACTCTTGATATATGTCCATGGTTTGGCTCACACAGGCACATGCTGTGTGTAGATCTAACGGAGCACACTCCAGCTCCACCTCTGCCTCTGCATACAGACTTTTCATTAGTGTGCGATGAATGCCTGTTGTTCATCTAAGTCTCATTCCACCATGCTGGCAAAACGAAGCCAGAGTGTGTCCAGACCAGAGATATGGAAAATGCTCAAGTTCTACAACAAGAACGTAGAAATGGAGGCTCACATACTTCTTCAGTACTTCTCATTAACATTAGAAAGTTCAGGTTTTTTTCTTGTATTGTAAGACTGTGGAAGAAAGGTTCCTGTATAATAATAATAATAATAATAATAATAATAATAATAATAATGATAAAAAAAGACAACAAAACAAATAATATTTAAGGGTAAATTACCGCTACATTAAAGTCAAAGGCAAATCTCCTATTCCTCTCTTTTTCTTGTGTTTCTAATTTAGATCAGAATCAATGCCTTAATTATGTTTGTAGTAGGACGTGCCTGGCACTGAGAACATAATTTTCATTTATCCATTTAGAAGAAAAGTAAATTGTTGAGCCTGCATCACTCTGCATTCTTGTTATCAGACTGGCTTGCCTTTTCTTGGAATTGCTCCACAATTGAGATTGCAATTTAGTTTTTGATTGAATGTCTTGCACATTGAATTTCACTTTAGATTTTCTCTAGCAGTTTTAAACTGAAGTGTGAGTTCAGTTTACTAACTATTTGAATAACATTGTATGCAGAGCAGCATTTTGGGTGACAGAAGCTTACGGAGGATAGAGTTACTGAGAACTCTCTTAGTTGGCCTCGCTTATTTTTGGATGAATACAGCCAGTCATCCTGTTAAAGAGAGCTATACAGCCTGTGGGATGGTAATTGAAAGTGCTGCCCTCCAGGGTGTTAGGGGAGGCTAACTGTAGGAGAGAACATGTACCTTCTTGGCAGTCCATTTTGGGATGAAAGGCACAGGTGAAAATTTTAGGAGGGCTGCATAAAAGTTATGATCTAGTTGTCTGAGTCAGTTCACAGATGTACAGCCATTTTTAAATGCAATAAATTCACTTTTGCTGTCCAAAAAGATGGTCACGCTTCTTGTCCCCAGCTGCACATTCCCATTTGTTAGCACTAGTATTCATGCAGCAATGCAAATTGATCTACATGACATATAAATCAAGAAAACAAACAAGCAGTTTTGTACCATATCAGTGACATAATCTGCTTCTTTGGCCATCTGGTTGGAAAAATGCTTTTACTCTGTGCAGATATGGGAATCAGATTGCTTCTTTTGTCTGCAGGGCAGATTTATGGAGAATTAGATTGATAGAGTAGTCATGGAGTCAGCATTCTATCAGCTTGTCAGTCACTCAGTCATTGCAGGATCCACTTTCATAGGTCTCAGGTTAGCCAGACTGAGAGCATTTCACCAACAGAGATTCCCTCTTTGATTTCTCACAGAAGATACAAGAGTCCTTAAGCTCCTGGGCCTAGAGCCTGAGGAAAAATTAAACATCAAAATATGCAACAGAGTCAAGCTTTCAAGTGTCAGCATACATATTGGGATTAATAACATATGAATAAAACAATGTTTCTAAATAAAATATGAATTCTGTTACTCCTTGTAGGAGTTCCACCAAGGTCACATAAGTGCATGGACAGGAATTTCATCACTTTTTTTTGTTAAAGCACTAGAGACTTGCAGACCTTTGAAAGTAATGAAAGTGCTACCTTGACTCCACTTTTATTTCATCTTTTTCTGATGTGAAAGCCTTCTCTGAAGACTGAGGTGTTGTCTGTTTAGGTGTAATCTGTCTCCAGCATGAAAGGTCATAAGTAAGAACTTGGGAATACAAGGCACTACATAGCAAAACGAGGAGTATTATGAGGAAATTGCCTCCTCTAAACCTCTTTATGAAATTGAAAAAGATATCCAAGTGTTTTTAACTATGCAAAAATGTCAAGGAAAACAAAAACCCTTGAAACTAAGGCATACCTATTCTAATACTGAAGGAGGATGTAAAGGAGTTGGACAAATCAGGAAGATGAATCTGTTCATATATTTATGAGTACATAGTTGTATACAGGCTTGAACAAAACAGTGGCAGTTCTGCAAAAGTGAGTCACCGTAATTCTCCATGTATCTAGTACTGAGAAGAAATAATTTGAATGCACCTGAAGATCTCAGGTGAACAATTGCCCCTGAAAAGCTATGAACTTATAGCCTAAGTTTTAAGGCATTTTTTGGCCGTTTCTTTTGCAATCCCTATATAAAGCACCAAGAGAAAAGAACATTCCGTAGAATGCCTTACCATTTATGTTAGCGAAATTCAGTCATCCACAAAAGATTATGCTCTTCTCTCTCTTAAAGAAGCGCTATCTGGCTCAGCCCTTTTCTGACTTCTCAGTTCTGTTCTTCCACTTATCTTTGGCCACTTGACTTCACGTTAGTCCGCTGTAATAATGAGAATCTTCTTTGATAGAAAACAACACAAAAAATACCTCATTTCCTTCTTCTTGATTAATTTTGCATCCCACAGTACCTATTTGCCTTGATAGATCAGAAAATCATTTCCCAGGAATGAATGAATTTGAACAGCACTTATCCAGGAGGAGACAGTAGCAGAATTGTTGCAGCATTTTTCAGGGTTACATTGTTTGCGGGCAGATTCTGTGTCCATTTTAGTGTTTCAACACTGTGGTTTAAAAGTTTAGAAAATGTGTGCCATCATAAGTTTAAAAAAAGAAAAAATACCCTTTTTTTTCTTTTTTTTTTTTTTCTGACTCATGAAGTTGATGCACTTAAATGTCCACTCTCCATTTTTTCCAGATTGACAAGCACAGGCAGGTCCTAGTATACTCCCAATTTTATTTAGTAAAAAAAAGCCAGAATTCAAATAGCCACTAGAGAAATTAAAAAACAGAAGGACAGAATGATTTTCTTGTTCTATCAAAAAGTAGAGTCTCATGCAGCAACCAACAAAAATTGAGGATTCAAGAGAATTACTTCAAGCTTAGGCATAGATAATAGGAGATAATAATTAATTTTTAGGAAAGGAAGAAAGAATTAGGTTTTTAACATCCCAAAGAACTGAGACAGGTACTCAGGAGAGATTATGGTCTGAGAGGCAGAAATTAAATGAAAATACACAGAATGGGAGAAGAAAAGGTGGGAGGAGAAAAATTATTGACCAGTAGGAAAGGTTGGATACTGAATAACATCAACTCTTGTTTACAGATCTTTACTGTGTAACTCATTGGACTGCATGTGTAGTATTTGTAAATGGGTCATATGTAGAGCACGTGAGCACAAAAAGTAGTTGTCCTTTGAATACTCCTGTAAGAGTATAATCCAAGTTGTCTTGCAAGCAGTTAGCTAAATGTGTGAAAAACATTTTAAAGCAAATACCCCCAGCAAAACCATTCATCTCTAGGTGTCAAACTGATTTTATTTTATTATTTTATTTTATTTTATTTTATTTTATTTTGTTTTAGTAAAGAAAATCTCCAATACCCTTCAACATCAGAAGAAGAAAGAGCATGAGCACGCAGAAAGAAATGGCATAGGTAGAGTAGGTTCTTTTTCAACAACAGTTGAACAGTGTCAAGACTTCTAAGAAATGAATGGCAGAGGGGGGTTTGGAGCTGCAAAGAACTGGGAGCAGAAAGGATAATTTTGACAGGCAAGTGGTCATGCTGACATTGAAAACTTGTGCAGTCTCCTGTTTTTAGGAAACATAATTAGGCAACAAGCAAATCAATTCACATCGCACAATGGTGCATGTGTGTTTCTTTATTAAATGGTTCTGTTTTCCTCAGGTAGTATGTGTGCCAAATGATGTAATTGTTACCATGGGGACTATCCTTTTGTTATAAGAAATTTAGAATAAAGCTCTGAGAGCTTCTAAAGCCCCACCTAGCATGCACGTATTATTTTTCTCCTTAAAGAAGTATAAATAAACAGTAAAAAAAAAAAAAAAAAAAGCTCTTCTACTTGTATCCTTAAGTAACACTTAATTCTTAAAATAGACCTGGTGATAGTGGCGCTACTGTCTCTGGAGTAGTTGTTACCTAGTGTGAGCTCCAGATACATGATCATTTATTTAAAACTGAGAAAAAAGGAAAATGGTGAGGTAAAAATACAAATTGGAGAACTGCTTTAGAAAAATGGATGTTATAATAGGCTGGTTTAGAGACAAAAGGAGTTTCTAAAATATTAGAGTTTAAATACTCTGCTTTTCTAGTGACAATAATAATAAAAAAAAATGTTGAATTTATATATTAGAATCAGAAAAGTGTATCCAGTAATCCTCTTCCTTCTTCTACTCTGTTAATCTGACAATCTTTCTTCCTAATGCTGGAAGAGGAGAGGAAAACATTTGCTGCAAAAGCACTTGAAATACTCTTCTGGGAATCTGAATGTTTCACCAAGTCTAATATTTTGCAAATGTTGTAATTTTCTGGCAAAATAACACATTTTATTTTTTATCCAGGGGGATTGCTTAACCATGGTCCTTTTACTTTCTGCTTTTACACCAGCATACACATAAATCACATTTCTATAACTGGTACTGAGAACCAGAAGAAAAACAGTAGCGCCTGACGTTTCTTTTTCCCTCTTTGTGCTTATATAGCTAAGTGGAATCAGATGTGATTATTCATCTTTAAAATACCTCTTACCCCAAAATATGACTTCATAAAATAATGCATTAAATGGAACTGTTTAAAAATTTTTTTGAGAACTTTTATAGCACTATTCACTACTTAAAATCTCCTGTGAGTCAAAAATAAGTGTCTTTTGACATAGTGCACAGGAGATTCCAGTATAAAAGGGTAGACTGCAAGGTCTCCTCCAGGCAGCCCTAAGCCACCAACTAACATTTTTCAGTATTTTGCTTTATTTTGCTTAATGTATGAATTACAAATTTTCAGTATAAACACTATTCATGTGGAAAAGAAATTTTTCTTGAGTTTCCCAAGTTCTGGGAACACTGATCTTCTACAAAGTCCATGACTAACTTGTGGAAATAAATCTGATGTTTTAATTAGAATGTGCTGTACTCCCACGACATCTTTCATTGCAAGCACTTTACTGACATTTATTAATTAGTGGTCTGATCCTGCAACCCTTATTCACCCGCATAATTTTTACTTGTGATTGCAATCATTCAGACTTTTTGCATGACCAAGTTTTACCGAGTCTATGCCTGCTCAGTAGTAAATGAAGCTCAAAAACATATAACCGAGTAGGGCTTCAGGAAACTAACTGAAAGTAGGCTTGATGGGGGCAGCCATGGGTAAATAAGGCAGTTACCTGTCCCAGAATGTACCTGGCTGTAGCAAAAGAGGCTCAGATATGCCTTTTTTTGGTGCCAGAGCCCTGATGAACCAGGATGGCTCCTAATGATTTTTTCAGAACTACTTTTTAACCAAACATGAGGCCTCCCTGAGGAGGGAAAGGGATAAAGGAAAAAAAGAAAACAAGGACTAATTACGTGACTATGAGACAATATAGTAGAAAATGAAGAACAGTATGTGTGTCACAGGATCAAATGTATAAAAATTCCCATGGGTGTTCTGTCCTGGGATTTGACACCATCCAGGAAGTGCAAAAAGACCCCATGGCGGCTATGACTCCCCACATCGCACAGACCTCTCCAATCAAGTGCCCCCTCCTCGGTGGGGTGAACCAGCTTGGAAGGTGTCAGGGAACAGGGTGAGGAAATCCTGCAACTCAATGAGCACTTAGAACATGAGAGTGTAAATAAAAAGGTGAGCACAAAAAGTAGCACAAAAAGAGGGAAAAGGTGAGCTACCACCCGGCACAGGTTCCTGGCACACTTGAAGGACCCTTGTGCCTGGCTTGCCCTCATGTTGCAAGGGGAAGCAGTTGGAGAACTTAACAGGAAAAAAAAAGCCATGATATGAACACACTCATGCTCACCGCTTTGTTATGTAGTTTCCAGCTGCTGTGTGTCCAGTGGATCAGGGAATCAGATCTCAACATAATCTCACCCACTGAGTTCTTACCCTTTTTCAGGTAATAAAACATATTTGTACCCTGGATGAAGACGGGACATGAACCTGATGACATGGAGCTTGTAAAGTATGAGCTTGAAAAGGCATTTTCATGGAGATTTCCTGGCCTGGCTGGATCTCATGCAGCCTGTTCAGGCATGTGGAAGGACTATGCAGAGAGGCTAGACACAAAGAGGCCTGCGAAGAAGTAGTGGAGGGTAAGTATGATATATCCTCCTTCAGGACAAGCACAAAACCGGGGAGGATTCCTGCATTTAAAGTGCTCTTTATCTCCTTGAGCAAATTTTAGGGAAATGCACCAATCAGACCACCCCGTGGCCTGTGCATGTAGCACAAAGCCAGCCTCTTTCTGCCTGCCGTGACTGTTCTTGGCACACTGAGAAGGACTCTACCCCTTGCACACAGGGTTCATGTGGCAGGCGTTTGGCTAGAAGTTTTCTTCTTTTCTTGGTGTGGTGGACCTGATCTCTTCCAAGTACTTCCAAACCTCAAGGAGTTTCTGGCAGGAAAGCTGTATTCACAGAAGACGTCTCAGGCTGATGGCCAAAAGCTGCTAAATCCCTTGCTGCCATAAATGGTTCTTTGTTGTGTGGCTTGTGATTACTTATCAAGACCATGTTATGGCTTCTCTCAGCACAGTTGCCAGCACCCTTCCCATCTCAACAGCAGTAATAAGACTGTAAATTCAACTTTCTAATGTCCCTAATTCTGCTCTGGGACAGGAGTTTTACTTCTTAGGTTTGTGTCACAGGCTGTCTCCAGCCCTTTACCCCTCTCCTTACCATGCATCTGAGAGGCCTTGAGGCAGCTATGTGCTTCACAAATTGTTTGCTCTGGACTCAGGATCCAATGCTGTTGCTGACAGAGTGAGTTACAGCCTTTTAAAAAGTGGTTTGAACACATGTATGTAACACTTCCTACTTATGTAAATGGTGTGCATGATTTTAGCAGAACTACTTAGGAGTAAAAATTGTGAGAGTTTGAGCATTAATCATTTATCAGTAAATGTTGGGTAAGTGCTTGTTTTTTCAGTAAGAAATTATTGTCAGTAAAGACCTGAGTTCATCCTAGGAAGTACAGAATTTTTCCTTACTAAATCACCTAGTTGGGGTTGTTAGACAAAGCTTCCTCTAGGGAGAGACGGTTAGGAAGGGAGAGGATGGCATCTGTAGATATTTATTTAGGCCATTAAGGTCTAATTCTCTGCCTGGAGAAGCTTCTCTGTCTCTCCTGACAGGAGGGAAGCTTCCAGTAATTAGGCACCTAACTTACACACTGCTGCAAAGTGGGCTGAAGCCAAGTCACTGTGCAATCAATTCTACTCCATGTGTCCAGGCCAGCCATGGAAATTCAGTTCTCGTAAAATCTGTTCTTACTGTAAACTCTGCTGTGACCTCTCCTGCCTCTCCTGGGCCCAGTTGTCTATATTAGCCTGGCCCAGCTCTGATGTAGCTCAGCAGCACAAATCTGGTCCAGACTTTTGAGGAAATTCTTAAGTGATGAGAAGGTCCACAGAGTAGGAGCTAATTAGGATAAGAGGGAAAATTACAGGCAGAGGCACAATTACAGACACGAGGTGCGTGAGTATCTTAAAGATTCAGAAAGGAATTTGCCAACTTGGTTGTCATTAAGAAAGAAAGACAAAAAAGAACATTCCAAGGGGTTACTTGGTGTCATTGATGTATGTCTGTTGTATGTCAATGGTCTCCATGGGGTGGCAGTTTAGTGAGGGATAATACCTTAAAGTGAGGAACTAAGGGTTCAGCAACTCAGCAAAACTTAGCAACATTTTTGGGAGCAGCTGAGTCAGATGCTTATCTTCACTCATGGCTGTATGGACAGCAAAGACTTTTCAGTGCCTCCGTGGGGCTGTTAAGCACACTAATGTTTATCCCAGGAGTTCAAAATATCCAGCTACATTTTTTGTCTTATTAGCCAATATATTATTGCTTTATGTCTTTGCCTGCATATGTCCTGCTTGCAGACCCCTCTTTGAGAATAGTTGAATATTCTCAAATAAAATGATCCAAAGAAAGGCAGCAGCACCTCATGTAAAGTGTTGGTAACTTTGCAACAGCTAATGACAAAGAGTCACATTAGATCTTAAGAATCTTGCACATTAAGAGTCAGAATTACTTTGACTGAAACTCTCTTGACTCTTCAAGTGTCATGGTTTCCTGTGTTCATGTGCAATTTTCAGAAAGTTTTTCTCCTTCTCAATATTAATCTTTTGCAAGTGTTGTGAAAGGTCATAAGTAGCATTGTATTTAGAAGTCAGAAGAGAGAATATGTCATCAGAGACATTTTCTTAAAAAAAATACTTTGAGATATGGGGGAAAACTGCTTTATAACATATTGTTTTTTAGTATGATGGTAGTACTTATATTTATTTTCATTATGTTCTTCACCCTCATCAGAGATTCTATAAAATTTACCATTGCCTTTTCCTCATTTCTTATTCTTATGTCTTTCAGAATCCTATAGGGTTCCGAATTCTTTCCTTATGTTTTCCAGCCCTAATTTCTAGCTGTTGCTCTAATTCATAGTATTCATGCGTACTGCTTTTCTTTCTCTTCCTCTTGCTGAGATTAAAATTAAAAGGTAGATTCAAAATGGTCAGTGACTTTTTTTGTTTATTATTATGAAAGAAAATCAGTCTTCACTGCTCATAGGGACAGACTGTTTAACTTAATACAGTGCTAACTGAAAATATTTTAACAAGTTCTGTCATTGACTCATGACATGTAAATAAAGTTATTTAAGAATGTCTGTGTCATTCTCTTTCACCTGCTTTCATGTATTTTTTTAAGATTGTCCTTAGTGAGTTATAACTAATAACTGAAATATGTCAAATCTCGCTAGTCTTTTTCTACACTAGGTGCTTTAAGAAAATTTTCTATATTACATTGACCCATTACATTTTCTTAGTATAGTATTGAAAAATACAGAATCCTCTTAATTTGTCTTTTTATTGAAAACCAAAACCTCCCAATTTTTGTGGCAGACAGAAAATGCACCTAAACAATGAGGCTTGTTAATGGCCCCGAGTTCTGTAAATGTCATTGCTTTTATGATTATAACCTAATAATTTCTCCTATATTAAAACCTCAGTTGGAAACATGACTTGCCTAAGCTCAGGTTAAACTGGTTAAACAAAGAGCAAAGACATGTTTTATGTTAATGTAAAAACAATCAGATTATTTAGAATTTCCAACTTTGCCAGAGGACTGGGAGGAAGAAATTGATCTTTTTATTCCTTTCTTCCTTTCACTTTCTTAAAAGTAGTTATACAAATTTCCAGAGCCTTCCACTCTCTAAAAACTGTTCTGATCCAGGCTTTGAAGTGCAACTACCCATCTTCCTCCAAAAAACAAATATCCAGAAAAATCTAATTACTTCAGCTATTTTTTCATCACAAGAACAAGTAGACTATAAGCATAGAGAAAATTCTAGCCTCTGAGGTGAAACTAAGCAAAAAGTCTTGAAAATTACTGTCTACTATGTCCTTGTAGGAAATTCTTTCCTTTGCATGGCTTGCTAGTCCAGTGATTTCTAGAGAAAAAAAAAAAATTGTTTCTCTGTCATTGGTCAGACTTGGATGTGGATTTGATCCATGCCTCAGGAAATGCCTCCTGCTGTTTATGTCTTATGTTTTCAGGGGTCTTTCAAAACCAGTGTCACTTCGGTGCTGCTGAAAGCTTTCCTTTTCCTCTGTCTTGTCCTCTCATGCTCTGGTGACACAGACTTATCTAATATTATCTGCTTTTTTGAAATCATAATCGTTTCCAGTCCGTTCAGCAAGCACCTTTGTCTCAGGCAGCATCAGGCAGCTGCATTCAGTGCATCCAGCCTCAGCTCAGTTCAGATTAACACAGCTGAGGAGTCAGTGAGTCTGAAGTCATCGGGCAGGATCTTGAGTTGAGTAGATTTTTCTCTGTTTGCCCTGTACTGCATCCCCAAACCATCCCTTTGGTGAGCAGGCAGAGGTGTTCCAGAGGAAACAGCAAAGCAATCTTTCCTCCTTGGCATAAGATCCTGCCTGGCCCAGTACAAAGCATGCAGTACCCACATGTCAAATGGCGAACAAGCACCATACACCAATGGCAAATTCTATGAATATTTAAACAGGTGTAATATATGATATTTTAAAAATGTTTTATAAGAACCTTGTTAAATAAAATGGAAAATCCAGTTTGGGACTTTTTTTTTTTTCTTTTTTTTCTTCTCCTTTTACAGAAAACAGGTGGAAGAATTTAAGCCCTTTTCACAGTGAAAATTTAACACCAAGTGCCGACAGATTGGTTGTATTTTCATGAAAATAGTTTTTCAGGGTAAATCATTATTATTATTTTCATTATGTATTTTTTTAATGAAGAATTTGAATAAATTCTACTAATTTCCTTGCAATTCACTTCCACACATTAGACAAAGAATATATCCTTACCTCAGTATATTTGGACCAATGTTCTACTGAAAGTTTAAGAGTAATCAGAGATGTTGTTGCATTTTTTCTCAAGTAGCATATAAATAACGTAATTGAGAATGCTTCCATGCATTTTCTTCATCTATAGTCTTAACCTTTAACATTTGCCTTTAATTTCTTTTCAAGAAAGATAAAAGAGCTTTAAGATAAAAAATTCTCAATGCTTAAGAGAAGGCTATAGCTTCCTGTATGAGATCTTACAAAATACTATGAAATACTTGCCCTGTCCAAAACATATATATTGGTAACTATGGCAGTGAATGGGACAGCTGGAGCTAGCAGAGAAAATGATTTCATTTTCATAAACCAGAATCCTCACTGTTTGCTGTTCTGTAGAGAAATCCCAAGCCATGGCTTAGTTGATCTTTCATTTTGGATTCACTTCCTGTCAAATCATTGCAGATGCTTATGAGCAGTTGTTTGATTTGTAAGGAGAGATAGACAGAAGAGTGAGATTAAAGAAGTAAAAATGGGATATAAAAATAAATAAAAATAAGCTAAATTACTTTTGAGTGAAAGAGATAAAGAAAAAAGACACAATTACCACTCTAAAAAGTTCCATGATCACTGATTGATAAAGGAAAAGGATTTTGTAAGTGTCAGTACCCTGAACACAGGGACCAGGCACAATACTTCTGACAGCACATTTTTGAAATATATGTGTGATACAGTGTGCATATTTGGTGAGTTCTTCTCCCAGAGGAGAAAGCTGCATCTATACCTTTGGCATAGAAGTTTGTTGTCCTGAATATCTACTGAAGGTGTCTGTTCTATATAGTCACCTCCTACAACTCTGGAGCTGCTCTAAACCGAAGTACATTAATACATTGCCAATGAAATCAACAGATCTATGCCAATTTACATTGACTGAGGTTCCAAAGTTGCCGGAGGGGAAAGAAATGACCCAGGTGTCCCAGAAAACAGAAAGAAAAATAAGAAAATGCAAATAACTTGAGGGCACATTGAAAATACAGAACTAATTTAGCTTGATTCCCATCAAGTTCTTACAGAAAATATTGAAGTGCATTACAGCAACTGCAATACATCCATGAAGAATTGAGTTCCTATAGTTAGCCAATTAATAGAAAACAACAGAATGAGTTTCTGTAAATGTACATTCATTTATTTGGGACTTGCTGCCAGACACAAATCAAACCATCTATAAACAAAACAATAAAAAATGAGGAGATGACCGTACTTTAGGGTGAATTTTTACCATACTCTGTGTGTAACCTCACTGTTTTCAGCAACAGTCGGTTGTTTCCAGAACAGACACAGTTTGGGAAATCAGCCTGCTAGATAAGCAATTTCTCTTCTTTTATAATTTATTGTAAACAATTCCTTCACCTCCTTTCCAAACACTGTCCCTACACCCATCTGGAAAGAATTGTTCACAACAAAAACTAAGAAAAGCTTTAAGTCTTGAATGTATAATATATAATAAAGATTTAAGTCTTGAATGTATAATATATAATAAACCTTGAGCCTATTACTGGCTTTAGAGCTTGGACTGAATTATGTTGCCTTATCCTTTTGATAAGTTGTTAGGGAATTATTGTATGATGCTGTGATACAACTGGTCAACTGAACATCTTACTATGGGAAAAATTCTGCCGGTGTCCTGGTCATAATTCCTAAAATTTTTTTAGATTGTACTGTAAGTATATCACTCGGTCTCCATCTGGATCAACAGGACACAGATCATCCATTTCTTCTGTGCTGTATCTGCTAACCTTGCCCTGAAATTTCCTTCACCTTATGGAGTGTGGAATGGCAGCGAATGCCCACAGGTTGGCAAGTGCATTATGTCCCATATCTCCATTAATTATAATCAGAACATGTGCACTCAGCTCACATACAGACAGATGCATTGAAAATGAATTAATTTATGCTTTTGCATCTTGAGTTGATGCCCAAACACAAGTTAAACTCAGCACTAAAAGGAATTTAAAGAATAGCATAGAAGTGCCTTCTCATAGAGCAATTTGGGCCAAACCCAGATGCCTGCTAGTTTAAAGCAAGTTAAATGGCTTGTGATTAATTTAACCCATGGTTGAGACTGACTAATGAATCTACTAATGTAATTAAGAACGGAAAGGTGTGGCCAGAACAGTCACAAAATGAGACTCAATTAATGGCCAGGGAAATGATAACTGGGGTCTCCATAAACCTTTAAAATGTGGCTTCAGCTCATTCAGTTTTAGGCATTGAGAAGACCTCTCTCTCTGAGTTAGACACTAGGCTTCTTTTATATACAACAGAGAGAAATACGAACATATAGGGCAAAGTTCATCTTTCCTAGTTTATTAGTCTACATTAGGTTGAAATAAATGTCTTCCTAACAGTGTCTATTTCTCTTCACTGGCAATGAAAAGAACCTAGGGCAACTAGTTTAAATTCAGGCATCTACATTGGATCAGAGAACTCCCACCTGGGTGTCTGCAGATAATAGTGTGTCTTATATCAGAGGGAAGCTCTGCACCATCTGCTCCAGACAGGCTTGTCTAAAGCTCCAACCCCACCAGAGGTAGCCTTTATAGACATGCCAATTACAGGAACAGCTGCATTAGTCCTTAAATTTGCCCTGCAGCTGGAGGTGTCTAATCCCACACAGTTATCTTATTATTATGACAAATATTTTAAAATTGTAGCGCCCACAAGAAGAGAAAGTGCAAACAGATTGAATAAAAACCACATAAAATTAATAATTGGTTCTCTTCAGCCATCCCAACATTTGCCACTGTAAAAAGGACCATGTGTGGAAACAAGTGCTATCATAAGGGAATTTGAGAAAATATTGTATAACCAAAATAAGAGACTTAGAGGAGGATTTAGAATTCAGATTAATTACAGCTAATGGTTTTTTCAAGCATAACACAAAGCGGAAACACAAAGGGAAAGAGCGTCAAAGGTAGTGAAAAAATATGCAAAATATTATCTTGTTTTGCCATCAGGAAAGTATTTAGTAAAAGGTATTTGTTCTGCTGTCATTGCAGTCAGTCTCTCAGCAGCCTGAAAGTTTAAACCTGCTAGAAGGTACCCAGCCTGTTGTTTGGCAACATAAGTTGCCAAGGCAACAGAAGCCAGTGACATTTTTCCTTCTTCCTGATGGATTCTGCCGCTAAAATACAGAAATCGGGGTCCTGAACTGAAATGATGTCTCTTTGGAAGACATTTTTTCATGCCGTGAAATCCCTATCTCATAATAAAGGACAGAGGTATTCTGAAATATTAAATGTGTTTCTTTATTTTGACAACACTTACTGATGTGTCACGGTTCATTTCATTTATTGTGATGCTATTTGGATGGATGCTTGGAATTTTGACATACTGGTCAAAAGAACACTGAACTGCTATTCTTGCATTAGAGCCCTTTCTCTGGGTAAAATGAGGTAAGAGATATAGACAACAGAGATTAAAATATCTCTGTAGTTAGCTATTTAAAATCTATTTATAACATTTTGCACAACTAGGTGCACATATGGAAAACCAGCAATATTTTTTATTGTAGAGTTTGCAATATTTGAATAGCTTTAAGAGATAATGCTTTTTTAATTTTGATTTGATACAAACAAAAAACATTCACTGAAGCATGGAAACTATTTTAAGGGAATAATCTTAGCTATCCTAATGTGAAAGAGAAAAATCTAAACCAGAATCCTTCTTCCCACTGTAATGAAACTCTTGATTTTTTCCCCAACTCTCTCTCTTTTCTCTCCTAGCCATAACTTTGCACACATTCCCCCTTGTTTAAACCCCATAAGATTTTCCTTTGTGAGTCATTACTCAGTTCGATGTAGAAATTCTTTTGAATGTTGCTTAAAGCTGTTCTCCCATTGATCTGCACAATGACAGGTCTCCCATAGCAGATGGACTTGCTTTTTCTCTTAACATATGTCCCAAATGTTTCCATATCCTTTTCAGGATAAATTTACAGGGAACAAAATTCTTCAATTCATTTAATTTTGTACTTTTAAAAAAATTCTATCATTTTTATTAAGGCATTTACTTTGAAAGTATTCCAGTATCTTTGTATACTGAGAGGGAAATCAGACTTTTACATCTTTCTATTAATACACAAATAATACTTGACTTGAAGAATTTTGTCTTCAGGTTTTAAAATTTTCTATTGTTCCACTTACAATAATTTTTGCTGTTTCTGCATTGTCAGCTCATAATGTTATACAATTCTAAAGAAAAATACTCACATTATCAAATGCATGAATACAGCCCGCATTCCTGATGTCAGATGAGTCACTCCATGTGTGAGCCGAGCATATGGATGAAAATTTTAGTTTACTGTAATGTGATAAAAGCAAACCTGTACCAAACAGCAATAATTACATATACACTATACCAAATTAGTTATTCCAAATGACGCTACAGGCAACACGTAACCGCTTTGCATGTCACAAAACCTGAACCTGCTGTTTCCTTTAAAGCTGAGGTTTCATCAATAGCACTTACTTGACTCTAGTTCCCTAAACAAACACAGGGTCTTAATGGAATAAGGTGAAAGAGGACCTTCAAGTAAATTGCTGTCAATAAAAAGGAATGATGCACAACTAATGTCACAAGTGTCTTTCACATTTTCTTTCTAATGTCTTTCATATTAGAAAGTAAAATATAATACTGAAAATCTCTGAGTTCAGAGCAGAAATGCAGAATGGAATGCTTAGAAAATTAATTTAAGACATACACAGCAACTAAGGAGAACAATAATTCGGAAGCCTAAATGAAGTAAAGTAGAACTTGGAAATCTTTTATGATGTTTAAAATAGTTTAAACCTGTAGATATGTTTAAAATTATCTGCTATTTTTTCAGTGTCAGGTCTCTCTACAAATAACAACATATTTATTAAATATCAGTAATACTTATCATTTGTATTTGCCTAAAAGTTCACATATAATTTTATAAGTGTAGCTGTTGAGGTCTTAAGTAGCTGAACACAATTTTTAACCCAAGTAGAATACAGTAAGTAATCAAAGGATGCATTTTTTTTTTTTTGTTGTAGTGTCTTTGCCTTTTGAAACTGCTTTTCAGGCACTGTTTGCTGCAGAAAAGATGTCCAGAAAGCATCATATGTCCTGTGCTCTCCAACAGAATGAATCAATCATTCAAATTCAAGCAATATCAAACTCTGAAGTATTCATTTATCTGCTTACCCCGGATGGAACACTGGGGTTTTAGTTTCAACTTACTGATTCCTTCTAAACTATTTTTACCTTGGGGAAAAAGGTGTACCTCCCTATATATTATATTTGTACCCCAAAAAAATAATGACAATGGAAATGGCATTTTCAGGCTTCCAAACTATCTGGCTGAAAACCTTTCAGGCAAGAAACTGAAAGTAAAAGCTAATATTTGACTAGTAGTCAATCTAAGCCACTATTAACCAACAATAATGAAAAACCTTTTGCAAAACATAAAAAAATAATAACAGTAATAAAGTGTGGGTTATGTGACAAGAAGAGAGAAATAAATGTTAGCAGTCTGAAGAATTGAAACTGCTGCTTGTAGAAGAAAAGTTGCTGCTCTATCAAGAGTAGATGCCTGTAAGGAACAATGAGGGTAGAGGACTGAAAACGGAATCAGAATGTAGGTTCTGACAACATCATAAAATGAGGGAGGGACACAGTTTCTCCTGAAATAGTTTTTTAAATCTGATCAATATATTTTGACTATAACCTTGCATATTTGCCATGTAATACATTTATTCCATCCTGTAGTACAGAGTGAAAATGTCCTACCCTTGTTGGCACATGACTTGTGTGCCCTTGAGAGTCACACACTAAGCCAGAACACCTATTCATTCTTATACTAACGATATATTTTCCCACCTCCTTTGCACACCAGTGTATGAACAAACTGCAGTCTTCTATTGCTGACTCCTCTTTTAAATCTGTTTAATCACAGATCTTGACTATCATTCCATTTATTACTATGGGATACTGCACTTATATATTCAGCCACTACAACCCAGGACTTTACTCAGACACAGTCATTCTCATTCATTATTTTAGCTTAATACAGCTATTTAGTGTAGATTTTAATCTCTGACCTCACGCATTAGATTTGCTTAAAGAACAGGATAACTGGGCACCTAGAAATTCGAAGAAAACAATAAACAAATAATGACAAATTTTTAGGAGAAAATTGAATAAATTTTTTGTCTGGTTATATGAAATAATTAATGATTTAATCATCTAGAAAAACAGTTTTTAATTATCCAGGGTAATTTTATTTCTTTCTTACACCTTGGTTTTCTCCAGGTAGTTTTAGTAGTCTTAGTAGGCAGAAAAAAATCATTTGTATATATATTTCTCTTTATATTTGTTTGTGTACATACCTATTTAAAATCACTTGGCTTATGGGGCTGTTTGTCCCAACGTTATTTAAAATTTAAAATAAGTTAAGGAAAAATTCTTATATAATGTATTTGCTGATCACAGAATTATGTAAATCTTTCTATTATTCTACACAAACATATTTGAAAACTCAAAGAACATTTTTAAGTTTTAACTAAGAAAACTATTACAGGTAGATAAACTAGAAAATTATGCTCAAGTATACAAATATGTAAATATAGACTAATTTTTATTTAGAAATTGAAATAAACATTTTGTTACTAGTCTCAGTAGTTTTGACCATTATGTATCATTTATATGGTAACAGAAACTAGAAAATGTTATTCAAGTACAGAAAAATACTAGACTGATTTCATTAACATAAGGTCTGAATTCTAAACAAAAAGGTGCTTACTGATAATTATTCATGGTCCTTTAAGAACGTTAAAAGATAAGACATTAAGAGTTTAGTAGAACAAAAGACTAACACTTTAAGTTGATCTGACCTAGCTACTAATTCTGCAGCTGTACTGACTTATAGGCATAATTAAGGTCAACTACCAAATAGTTTATTTCTAGAGAATGACTATGAAGCTTGTCTGTTGGCTGAGCTTTATTTGTATTGTTGGTTAAGAAAACTTCCCTAGTTTACAATGCTGACTTTCATCATAAACCACTGCTTTATCTCTAAATCTTTAAATTGAATGAGGTTAGAACATGATTTCTGAAAGCCTTTAACAATTTCTTGAGTATTACTGTGTTTTGTAAACACGAACTTATACATATGTTCCTCTTTTCACAAGTTAGGTATAATATAAGCATGTCCTTACTTTAATACTGACCTTGAAGCTCTTTGGTCAGTGGCTATACTAAACTCAGTGTGCTTTAGCACTGTAATGCCCAGTTCTTACATGGAATAGTTACAAGAGGTATAATTTCACACCTTGCACAGCACTAGATATCCATAAAGCAAATAAAAAGCAATTAGCAGAGGTTGATGGGTTAATGTAAAAAGTTCTGATAGTATGCTGTCTGGAAAAAGTTGAAATTTACCCCACCCAGCAGTCATTTAGACCAGAAGGCAAAATTCTTCACTTTAATTGCAGATAAGTTCCTGATGGTGCGTTTTCCTATTCATGAAAACATGGTAGAGTTTCACATTTTTAAGACACAAAGAAAAGTTTAATATTTTAAAGGAGCTAGATTGGCTTAGCTCTTCAATAACATATATTTGATATGCCTACAAAGGTCTGTTACAAACCAAAAGAAAACACAGGCTTTGAATTGCCTGTGCTCTATAACACATCTCATATATCAGAGATAGATGAAGAGGATATCATACCATCTAAATCTATACTTACAACTGAAGCATTTGTAATCCAGTCTCTGTCTGTCTCTCCCCTGGGCTATTCCAGTGGAACATCTGTTGAGGGGCTTATTCTGATAATGCAGTGCTCTTAGGGCTCTGCATATATTAACTGTAGTACTACTAAAACATTGTGTAATGTTCAATTATAACTCTGAAATATTCCTCTTCAAAATTATTTTAAAAATTTTTACAGAAGAACATAATATATTTCCTTCTTCAGCACCACCAGAAACATTTACTGAAAGTAAATGGGTTTGGGATGAACACTTAGGTTCATGTTACTTATTTGCATAAGGAATTAGCTGTCTGTGGCAGAGAGTTGCGGTTAATGGCTCTATGCCCAGGTGGAGGTCAGTGACAAGTGATGACTTTCAGGGTTCTCTCTTGAGACTGGTGCTCTTCAATATCTTCATCAATATCAGAGACAGCTGAGATCAAGTGCACCCTCAGCAGCTTTGCAGATGACACAAATATGAGCAGTGCAGTTCACACCACAGAAGGATGGGATGCCATCCAATGGGACCTGGAGAAACTTGAGAAGTGAGCTCACAAGAACTTCATGGGGTTCAGCAAGTGCAAGTGCAGGTGCTGCAACTCTGTTTGGGCAGTCTCAGATATGAGTACAGACTGGGGGATGAACAGGTCAAGATCAGCCTGACAGGGAAAGACTGGGAGGTTCTAGCGGATGAAAAGTTCTGCATGGGTCAACAGGGTGCACTACAGCTCAGAAGGCAAACCACAACCTAGGCTGCATCTGAAGGGGAGTGCCCCTATGAAACCCTGCATGGGGTCTGAAGTACTGCAGGCTAAAGAAAGACATGGATCTGTTTGAGAGGGTCCAGAGGAGGACCATGAAAATGATCTTATGGCCAGAGAACCTCTCCTGTGAAGACAGGCTGAGAGAGTTGGGCTTGTTCAGCCTGGAGAAGAAGCAGGTCCAGGGAGACCTCTTTGCAGCCTTTTAATACTTAAAGGGAGCTTATAAGAAAGCGGGAGTGGGAATTTTACACAGGAAGATAGGGATAGAACAAGGAGAGAGAGTTTTAAAACTGAGAGAGGAGAGATTTAGATAAGATGCAAAGAAGACATTCTTTACTGTGAGGGTGGCAAGGCACAGGAACAGATTGCCCAGAGAAGCTGTGGATGCCCCATCCCTGGAAAGGTTCAAGGCCAGATTGGACGAGGCGCTGAGCAACCTGATCTAGTGGAAGGTGTCTCTGCCCATGGCAGAGGGGCTGAAACTAGATAATCTTAAGGTCCCTTTGAACCCAAGCCATTCTGTGAATCTCTGATTCTATTATTCTTTGTGCCCATGAGAAAAGAGAAGAAAAAAAGAAGGCGGACGGACTAAAGGCAAAAGAGTGATCATTTTGAAGCAGTATAAAACCCGTGTTGTATTATCCCAGGCTGAAAGCACAATTGAAATGACTAGGGCTGTGGTAATCACATTTAGCTGGAGTTTTCTTTCAACATTATTTACAGCAATAAACATTCTAACTCACTTGAGTATAGCTGATCTATGTATTATCTGAGTTACACTAAAACAGTTATTGGGATTTAATTTTAGAAACCAACCTACAAATAAGCAAATGATAATTACTTCATTTTATTTTCCTGTTTGGTGTATAGCAGTATTTTGTGTGAGTGAATTGCCCATTAGTAGTCTCAACATGCTAGTTTTGACCTAATGTAAACAGATAGACTCTTAATTATATTTTATCTAACTGTGCTGAATGTACCACAAATTAATGTGCTACATTTAACAGATGATATTAAAACAAATAATGAAAAAAGGATTTGATGTTGTCAAGAATGAAAGATTACTCTTTCTAAATCTTTTGAAAACTGCAGATTTTTGCAAGTGTGTTTTGAATGAGACCTTTACCAAAAACTAGTCTGAAATAAAGCTACTAGGTGTTCCTAAGCATATACACAGAATTTTCTTTTTTTTTTTGATGGTTTAATTTATTTATCGTAT
>VZTE01000894.1:675186-704334 GCA_013397775.1 Eulacestoma nigropectus | reverse complement strand
TAATTTATATAAGATCTACATGCCTTAGTAAAAATTTTTGTGAATGTTTTAATTGTGCAAGAAATGTTTAATATAAATAATCCTGTTGTGTGATCCTTACTTGTACAAAGAAAATTTGTACACACATGGTCTCATCTCTTTCCTCACCAATGAGAAATATTTCTGTTTGTGACTGTGCCCTTCTTCTTCAAGAGGGAGAGCGCTGTATCTCCCCAGACAGCAGCATATTATCATTATTACTCATATATAGGTCAGATAATTGGTGCAAAAAAAATTTGGATGGGCTTACGTGTAGAATTTCCTAATTAAAATTTCCAAAACCTATAAAGCCATCTCCAAAACATAGAAGGACACAGGTCAGAACAGACTTCTGTAAAATAATTAACATTATGGGGAGATTTCTGTTGCCAATCAATATAGGTTTCTGGTACCAAATATTTAATCTGTTTTTCTACCTGACCTCTAATTTGAGATCTCATGTTTCTTCATAAGATCATGTCATACCTGCTAAAGCTGTGCAATTAACTCAGACATCCTTAAGTACCTTAAATGACACTAGATGTTTTATAATTTTTTAAACAATAATTCAAGTCCCAGCTTAGCAAAGTCACGGGAACACAGGATCTAATTTCTGGAGGATAGGTGGCTTGAGCCATTTGGGATGCTTTGAGGTATTTGAGATAGGGACTTAGATCAGGTAGATACAATATTTGACTTGAAGGCATATGTATCAATGGCATTGAAACATATGTAAGATACATTAATTTTATAGAATAATGGTTAATTCAATTAGAAATCACTTCATGGTCCCTCACTACTGCTTGGTCATGGCTCTACCATAACCCTGTAAGGACAGAATGAGTATCAAGTTGTCATTCAACCCTGTTTAACCTCTATATTTGTGAAGTCCTTACTTTTGTGAAGGACTGATGCTAGTGAAATTAGCACTACACTTTGTGCAGTATGATGCTGACTTGTTCATATTCCAGTGAAATGCTACAAGGAAAGCCCTGCTCATTTCTCTACCCCTCCCTTTCCATTTCTTCCAGCATCAACCAAGCAATTGAAAACAGCTATCTCTTGAATATTACAGTCTTTCCCCTGCCCTCCACAACACTTGAATGCTCTTAACATCTACAATTATATTTGAATTCCTGCTTTAATTAAGCATTTTAGAGTCCTAGGACTGTATTAATATTTCCCACACATAACAGCTAGACTATGGGAAAATATATCAAACTGAACTCTTTGGAAACAGTAAAAGGAAAACCTGAAAAAACAAGAATATTTTTGCAAAGTAGAAGAAATTTTCCATATGATTGCAAAACTATGCAAACACAAATACTTTGATCCACTTTTGGCATTTAGTTTAGTCCTAGCAAATTTTATAAGTGCTTTAGTTCGGAATTTAAAAGTAATGCTTGTTCCTAGTATTTTCGCAGTTACTACAATCACAGGAATCAAACTGAATAAGAACCTGTAAAAATTAATATTTTGATCCATTTCTTCTTTCTTAAGGCTGCTTTGCCTACTCTAAGTAAATTGTTTGCTTTTCCCTCAATATATCAGTTCTCTTTTGTGATAAATTGATGTCTAGCTAACTACACGATTGTATGGTAAGTGACCCATCTATCACCTTTTTAAGCCTAAATTTTATGTAATTTAAAAATAGAAGATGGAGCAGAATGCCTAAAATACATTGTACCAGGATTTCCTGTCTGTCATTCTGCTTTTTCAATAAGAATCTCTATTTTGAGGAAGCCAATTTAAATCTCTATATATCTCATTTGTAAACAGATAGTATTTGCTCTCAAACAAAGAAATGCAGATTGCCATAAGCAGGCATCAGGATGTTATTGAAAAATTCCCAGCAGAGTTGAAGTTCTACTCAGAGGCTTGCTACTCCAAGCAGTCTTGGAAATTCCAGAAACAGATCTGCTTGTGGCAAGATAAATAAAATTAAATGATTTCTGAAGTCCCATTTAAAATATAACCAAAATGTGAAAACAAAAAAAAAGGAAGAAAAGAAGAAAAAATGAGACAAGAAAAACAAATACGATATAAGGAATTATCAAGAAATGTCCCTACTAGCTTTATGTAAAATTATATAAAGTAGAACAAACTGAAGGACATCACTGTTTTCTAACCCTGATTCAACTCCTGTCAAATAATTTGAAATAGTTGCAAACTTATTCTTTCAGCGTAGAACATAAAAATATAAGGTGAATATCAAGAAATATACTTGTACATCATAACATAGTCAATTATGTTAAAAAAATATCAGGTCAGATCCTGTAATCCTTTTCATTTTTTTCAGCAGGTGTGTAAATGAAAAGATGAAAGAAAAGGACCTCTCAAAACTAGTGTAAAATTGCGGCTGAAGCAATTTCTGCTTTTACTTTTTATGATGGAAGTAATTCTTAAAATGAAACATAAAGTTCTGCTCAGGATCAGTTACTGATTTATCTTGAGCAAGTTTAGCTTGTTTTGGATGTATTTGATTTTAAGTTTTAACTCACACGCAGATCAGAGCCTTAGGAAAGAGATTAGTAACGCTGTCAGTGAGAAACACCTTTCTACGGATGAAGAATGATTGTCAAGAAATACCTAGCAGCCAATACCTTAGAAAAGCAAAACTTCAAATCCCTTGAACACAAGCCAGATCCAAGATCCTTAACTTGTATAGGGTTAACAATTCTCTTATAAAATATATGCTTTCCTTATTTATGGTTTCGAATCTTGTATCTCAAAAGAAAGGTTCATAGACAAAGACAATAATTTGACTTGGAAGCGACGTTTAAAGGTCATCTAATCCAACCACCCGGCAATGCGCAGGGACGACTTCAACTGTATCAATTCACAACTTGCCCCACATTTTCTCTTCTTTAGCATTTCTCTGGTTAAATCATAGGACTGTGCATAGACCTAAATCATAGGACTGAGCTTGGAAGTGGTCTCTGGAGAGCACCGGCAGAAGTTTGGTGTAAGATTGCATTTCCAGTTAGGGGAGAGATATTCGCATTGTTCCATATCTATATATTCCCATAGTGGAATACCTAACCTATAGGGAAAACTGATGAGGGTTTGTTTTAAATATCGTCCTTCTAAGTACATAAATTTTTCAGGCTATTTAGATACTTTTCCCTGCATATAGAATTTATGACTGCCTTTTGCAGATACCAAAGACTTTGTAGCAGCCAGGAAAAGGAAGTATTTTGGTGCTCTCAGGAAGATTCCAATCTCTGCTATCTCATCAGTTTTAGACATCCAACTGTAATGACCTACACTACAAGCTGTAGGGCTTTCTGCTTAGGACTTGCTTATTGACTACTTGAAGATGATTCCATTTTTCTAAAATAATTATTCAATCAGCAAGAGGAAATGAGCAAACATAATTCTGCAGCATGGCAGACTGGACAAGCAAAATCTACCTCCATTAAATTCACAAACATTTTAGTCTAAGAAATAATGGACGGCAGGAATGAAATCTAATATCTTCCTTCAGAAAGTGTAATACAAATTAATGCCACAAATTTCAATTGGTTATGAAGATGTGCAGTCTTTGAAGCAAGGGAGCCTCTGCTTTTAAACTTGAAAATATCAATAAGAATATAGTACATTAGTATTTTGTTCATGTATTTGAGTGCATGATTTTTCACATACAAATGTCTCCATAAATTTTTGGATTGAACCCACATACACACACTGCTCCATGGAAATTTTATGCTTTTACATGATTTTTCTCCTAACTACCTATCACTTCACTTAATTTTAAAATATTACCTGCCACTTCAGACAAAGCAAGTTTTTGAGGACAATAATTTTCAGGATAACCCCACATCACAGCTAGCACTATTGTACTGTGAGTTGCAGCCTATAAATATGACATTTCAAGAGCTAGGAGAAGCTAGGCGTATAACACTTTAAAAATTCTCATTTTCATGGGTCTCTTGAACACCTCAGATCTAGATGTTAGAGCAATTCAAACAAATGTGAGTCATTGTAGTACTCTGGTTAAATTATTTTATTACCTCAAAATGGAAATTTGTTATTAAAATTCCATAATGGAACGAATTTTAGACTCAATCTGTTCTCCTTAATGATATCCCTTGTTGCTTTACTTGTTTCATTGTCATCCTAATTAATAAAAAAACCAAGGGAATCTTGCTTGACTCAGTTTTTGAGGAGTGCTACATAACTAATAAGAACAGCTTGTTATCTAACTTTCTTGATGGATTCATGGCAACAACAGTAAAAAAATCATAAGCCTGGATATCTCTTGAAAGTAGTCCCTGTGATTTTGACCCTAAAAGACTTTCCACAATGTCGGAAACCTGTCATTACATGCGATTTATTTTTTTTTTTTACAGCTTGTGATTCTGCAGTAAGCTCAAAGGGCACTATATTACTACAGCTATAATCAGTACAACTGAGTCTGGTGGTGGTGGATTCTGTGTTATCTGAAGCTGAGTATTTCAGCTGCTGTGAACTGATTCTCCATGCATTTTTTTCTTCTCATCTGGAAATGCTTCAGTGGCTTTCTTTTCTTCTTGAATTTCAGGCTGTTACACATACATGGAACATTTTTTTTTTACATTCCTTCAATATACATTGTCTCTTACACAGCACTAACAGCGAGGAACTTCGTAAGTTATCTATGGTCTTTAAAAGATTTTTGCCTTTTTTTAGTTCCACAAAGGACAACAAAGAATATTGGAGGGGGTTTTTTCATTATTTTATGAAACAAAAGATGCCCATTAAAATGAATTCATCCCAAAATACAAAATCAGAATTTTTAACACTTTTTTCTAAAAACTAAATATATATATATGTTTCATGTGACTGTTGTCTTTGAGAAATTGATTGGCAACCTTGATTTATAATACACAATGACTTCATAAGGGATTATGTAGAATTATTAGGAATTAAGGGTCTTGTAGATCAATGATGATCCAGTAATGTCAATTAATTTTGTATTGTTTTAACCATAATGTGGTTTTCAGTTCACCAGCTTCTCGTTGCATAAAGGCTCATTGTTCCCATATGTTCATCTATCAGGTCCTCTTTAAGCTCAAAATTTAATATAATTTAAAAAAAACAAACAAAACCACAACAAACAGCTGCAGAAGGACATTGACCCTTCCATCCTTCTTAAAAATACTGACTGTTTGACTTGTCTGAGGCAGAGTCAGCAGTCAGATCATGAGGTAAGCTGGCTGTTTTCACAGTAAATGTGCTATGCAGAAATTGTTGTTAGAGATGGAAAGATGCTTGTCCATTCAGAGAAACACAGATCAGGTCACCTGGAATCAGCCAGTCACAATCTGCAGTGGGCCAAGTGGGTCATGAGAAAAGAGCAGGAGAGCACTTCAAGGAGTCTCACCAGTTGCAGCTGAGGTTGTATCAGAAACTGTCATTATCATCCAGAGAAAAACTGACCACCCTCTTTGAATGGTTTCCTTCTAAACAGGAGAAATGGAAAAGATGCCAATAAATACTGCCCTTCCTGACTGTCCAGTGAGGGCAAGTGATGCAGATGGTGCACCATGGCACTTGCATAATTGGAAGAAATAACTCTTCTCTATTTTTTTATAATTTTTGCTAAGCTGGATTTGGTAGAGAAGATAAGAATAAACAATTTTAGGAGAGAAAGAAAATACATGGCCTTTTCTTTTGGATTCCAAATTACAAAAAAGTCCTTTCTCTTCTTTTAGGCTAAAATTTGCCATTTGCACATGAATATATAATGCACAAAGTCCAAAAGGAAACTTGCTATGAAGTTTCTCTGAAAGAGTAACTAATGTTTGGCATTTTTCTAGGTAACTTTTTCTGTTGTGTCAGACTGCTTAGGGCGAACATCATCACCAAGGTATGTTACTACTCATGCATTTCAAAACAAAATTGTCTCTGCTGCTTAAAAGAAAATGATGTCTTTAACCTTTGTACATATAAAACATTGGATTTTTTGAGAATCAAGTATTTCTTTATTTTTTAATGCTAAAAACTCATATATGAAGCTGAAGGACCCAGATTATGTTAGAACCTCTATCTTTTTCTACCAATTTAATACTCTTTTCCTTTGCAAAGCCTATAATAAATGAATTATTATAGCAGAATTGGTGCTGAGATTTTCACTGGGCCTTGCAGCTGAATTCTCTGCATATTTGTTTTATGGACTTGGCTTTTTGTTTACCTTTGTCTCTCTAGGGAACTTAGAATTTTATTTTTTTCCTAAAACTTTCTTCAGAAAGATCTCTTTATGAAGTAGAAATACAAACCTCTCCCCTGCAAGAAACCTAAAAACCCACAGAAATATGCAGTTTGCAGAACACAAATAAATAGTTGAATAAAACAATAATGATAATGATAATTTCATTTGAAAAGCAATTTCCTTTTGTATAAATCCTCACAGAAGGACAAAATGAAAAGTTTTTGATATATTTTCAGTTTCAAGAGAAGCTGAAGATCAAATTTTACTATTACACATTTAGTTTTTAAAAATAACTTCTAACCAACATAATTGGAAAATGTGTTTAAAGTACTCCAGTCACTAAGTTCCATAGTTGGCACACCTGAAGGACAGGATGCCATCCAGAGGGACCAAGTCAAGCTTTAAAAAATGAGCCCATGGGTATCTAGTGAGGTTTAACAAGACCAAGTGCAAGGTGCTGCACCTGGGTTGGGGTAACCCCCAGTATCAACACAGGCTGGGGGACGAACGGATGGAGAGCAGCCGTGCTGAGAACAGCTTGGGGGTGCTGCTGGATGAGGGGCTGGACATGACCCAGCCATGTGCACTCACAGCCCAGAAAGCCAAACGTGTCCTGGGCTGCAGAAAAAGCAGCGTGGGCAGCAGGGCAACAAAGGGGATTCTGCTTCTCTGCTCTGCTCCGGTGAGACCCCACCTGGAGTGCTGCACCAAGCTCTGGGGATCCCAACACAGGAAGGACATGCACCTGTGGGAGCAAGTCCAGAGGAGGCCACTTAGATGATTAGAGGGATGGAGCACCTCTCCTGTGAGGAAAGGCTGGGAGAATTTTGTTTGTTTAGCCTGGAAAAGAGAAGACTTCTCTGTGATCTGATTATGGCCTTCCAGTACCTGAAGGGAGCCTAAAAGAATAATGGAGAGAGACTTTTTACAGCAGCATGTAGTGACAGGACCAGGAGGAATGGTTTTAACTGAGAGACAGAGTAGTTTTGATTAGATTTTTGGAAGAAATTCTTTACTGTGAGGGTGCTGAGTCATTGGAACAGGTTGCCCAGGGAAGTTGTGTTTGCCCCATCTCTGGCAGTGTTCAAGACCAGAGCAGATGGAGCTCTGAGTAGCCTCGTCTAGTGGAAGGTGTCCCTGCCAATGACAGGGGAAGTTGAAACTTTAGTTGATTTTTAGAGTCTCTGCCAACTCAAACCAATCTAGGATTCTATTCTATGATCCTAAGTTTCCTTGTTAGTTACAAATTCTGAAGTGAAAACTATGACATGACTTTATGGGAGTCATACTCTACATAATTAATATCTAGTATTAAAACTCTACTGTTATAAAACAGAACATAAAGAAAAAAACAACAAAATTAGGGAAAAACCACAAAATTAGAAAAAAAAGGTATAAACACTTCTACATTGCTTGACTAAGCTTTTATCCAGAGTGTTTAAATCATGTACCAAAATAGCCTATCAATGCATTTTGTGGTTTTTTTTCTTAATATAAGAACATCCACTTTGTATCCACACATAAACCAAGTGAAGTTCTGAAGTTTTTCCTTCACTGTAGTTGAACAGATGTGCAGATGCACAAATCTCTCTTTTGGCAAAAATATATAAGGGGTGGGGAGAGGGTGGAAGAGTGAGGGAGAGAGAAATTATTCTATTACTTTGAATATCACATTATAAATGTGATGTATTTTAAAAAGACTGCGGGGTAAATACAAATTCTCTAGTCTCACATCATAAGAAGCTTGCTTGATTTTTATTGGATCTCTTTTCTTGCTATGAAAATTAACAGAACTGAAGATTCAATTTAATTTATATAGTCAATTAAATTTCGACAATTTGTATGAATCTTCAAAATACCTGTAAGCTATCAGATGAGAGCTGTGCATTCAGAAAGGCTACTATATCTCCTCCTCCATAGCCAGTTGTGTTCAAATAACTAGAAACATTTGTTTAACTTCCTTCAAATTAAAGTTGATCTCTTCTCGTTTTATCTGTAGCATCATGAATACTGCAGTACCACATTTTATTTACAATAATATAGATGTTGAATACTGTTTGAATCAATAATCTTGCTATAGAGAGTGTTAAAATTATTTCATTTCATGAGTTCTCATTGGCGTCTATTGAATTCCACTGCACATACTATGGAAAATAATTCACCAGTATAAACCTTTGTAAGGTTCCCACCTAATTTTTTTCCCAGGAAAATCTGTAGTATTTTTTAGCTATGTTTTCCAACATAACTCTAGGCCTGTATATTAAAGTGTGTTAGTTGACACATGTAGCCACGATGTAGAAAATGCTCAGACATCAGTGAAAGACACAACCGAGACTGATGATGGAATCTTTATGGAAGTATGCTATAATCCCTGGCAAAGTAAAAAAGGCTTAGGTTTGGGGCAGTACAAGATAACTGCAAGTGCTGATAACTGTAAGAAAAGTCCCTCACTTCTTTACTTGTCTTGATCATTTATTTCCTGTGTGACCTTAAGCGATTCTATTTTCCTCAGTATATTTTGGTTTGTTTGTCACATCTTTAGGGCAGGGATCTTTCCAGAAAGCAAGTCACTATGTTCAGCTCCATTCATATCAGAGGGCTCTGGAGCCACTGAAAGGCTGGTTTGTTTGTTTGTTTGTTTGGGATTTTTTTTTTTTTTTTGTGGTTTTTTTTTTTTTTTTTTTTTTTACTTTAAGAAGTTATAATCGAAGAAATGGTACTTAGCTCTGTATTTTCTATAAGGGGTTGCTATCATAGAATTAAAACTACACTTACTATTTAATTGAAAACAAAAAATGTAGAGTATGGGGAAGGCTTTTTGCAGCTTCCATAGCTAGTTAAAATTGAGGATGTGACTACTCTGATATAATTTTCGTTCCATGGTAAATACTTTCAGCAGTGATTTCTACATTATGTAAGGATATGCAATAAAATCAGAAGTATTCTAAGACTACAAGCCAGAAAATCAATTAATTTGATTAATAGTCATGAAAAGATTCAGACATTCAAATATAAATGTACAATTCAGCGCTGAGGTGAATTGATGTCTGATTAGTACAGATGGTTTTTAGACCAAAAACTTTGAATATAATAGGAAAGTAAAGATACTGCTTGTAAAGAAACAGTTTTTCTGAGAAGTATTTCCTTAAAATCAGCTATGTAGAAGTCCTACAGAACAGAAAAGGCAAACCAAACCAAAACACTGTTTTTACTTGCATTTCTTCATTTGGCTTTCTGAAAGAGGAAATTAATATTACATATGAGTAAGAACTAATTAAATTAAGCAACTGTGACATTTGTGATAATGATATCAATTAACCAAAAGCAAAAGGATATGTTCAGTGAAATACAGAGCTAACGTCTGAAATATCATTAATATGAGACTTCCTAGTGGTGTCTTTTATTTAGAGCACTGATGTTTATGCAGAAGTGAGAATTTCAAGGGTAAATTTAGCACAGGACAGGAGGAAGCTTATTGAGAGCTGTTCCTATTAATAGGAGAAGTCTGATCTGAGTATGCCTGGCATTAATTTGTCATCACTGCTGAGGTGTACCTTCATATACCTTCAACTACTCTTTCAGCAGTAGGAAGTCCTGGCTGAGTACAAGTTTGTAAACACACAGTAGAATCTCAGACACTGCCTATTGCCAAGAAGACACGGATAAACATTTATAGCAATTCACTATCAAATAACACATTCCCATCGCTGAACATTTAATGGGAATCTATACTGAAATCACAACATGCTGTGGCTTATGGATGAACTGCAAAGCACTTCCCATAGCAGTGTGGACCATCAGTAATTTGCAGACCAATTAGACTATAATAACCCAGTGAGAACTGTCTTGGTTTGCGTTATATGAAGGCAAAACAAAAATAAATTCTGCAGACCTATTTTCCCAAATGGCAAAGGGCAAAAAACAAGGTAGGAATAAAATAACTAGACCCATAAATTGTTTATAAACAATCAAGATTTAGAATGTATTTTTCAGTATTTAAGTTGCTTTATTATTAATGTTTTCCTCATTTAAATTAAAGTAAGGTAGAAATTGCAGAAGATATTTATTCAAAGATTCATATGTGCGTATTTAGGCAGTCCTGAGTATGTAGGCACCTGCTTGAGTAACTGGTATAAAATTTTAATCATAGAATAATTTCATACATATTTCCTGTGGTAAATAAAAATTAGTTTACTAGAAGTCTTTGAGATGTCAGAGAAGATAAAATGGGATGTTTGGGGTATTTTTGTTAAATTTAATTTCTTAAGTTCTATTTTTCTAGGGTTTTGGCAATAAAAGTTAAATATATCTATAAACTTTAGGTGGCCTTTAGACCATTGAAGTCTGTGTAATCAAAACCAGATATTTAACTTTTCTTTTGTTTCTGGTTTAGTGTGGTTTTAGATACGTATGTCTAAGAGGCCATAATGTCCCATTGGAAACCTTAGTAAAATACTGTATTGTATAAATAGCAAACATGCTAAAGAAAGCACTATACAGAGATATCCAGTTTCATGGGGTTTTTTTAAATAGGCGTCTGAAGACTTCTGAATAAAATGTGAGTATTTACATAGATGTGAATTTAAAATGCGAGTATGTCAAAATACTTATTTACAATACTTACTATGGTCATGTCAATGAAGATAATTATTTTCCCATGTGATAGCCAAGATCGGAATTAGAACCCAATTGGGACTTCACATGTGAAATAACAGTAACCTGGCAAACTGTAAAGCACAACTACTTTAGGTGTTAGCTAAGATCAACACTGTCAGTTGCTGCAGTCTATTGCACTTTGAATCGTAGCAATCTGATCACGTTTCTGAGACTGAAATGACTTTTAATAGTGTTGTTAAGAGTACTTATTTTATTAAGGCATTGTGGTTTTTCCCAATAAAGAAAAGGTAGATATCTAGTTTGTTGGACTCACTGAAGCAGTAACCAAATGAAAGCTGCTATCAAATTTGCATACAAAAAATGCTACATCTTTTTTTAATATGTATTTCCTTAATATGTATCTATTTACATTTTTTATATATAAACTTGACACAAAACTCCAAGATAGTTCACAATTTGGAGATTTGTTTCTATTTTCCATTATACTTTTATTTCAATTCTACTAAAGGCTGATAATACAATTAATAGTTTTAATAAGACGATCCCTGGAGTGAACATAAGAATATATATAATTGAGTACGAGAAAATAAATAGAGTTGTAGCTTGTGACATTAAATCGGATGCTAACAAACATCTAGGCTGTAGTCTTCCACACAAAAGAACATTAATGTTTGAAATCATCATGACAATATGAATAAGTAACCATTAATGAAAATGTAATTATATCTTTCATGAAAAAAGAAGGAAACAGACACTATTGAACGTGTATGTTAATTTCAGTTTGTGGCTCAGACCTTGTAGCACTGTCTATCAAAATTCTCCTTTGGTGTCTGTGGAAATTCACATAACTTTATTCAGGCTCATGTTGAAGTTGGTATTTTTATGCAAAATCCAGGGACTGCTATAAAACACATCTTTGGGTGAAAAAAAGAAGAAAGAAAAGAGGAAAAAATGGTGACTGTAGAAGTAGCAGAAAGACGTTCATAATAAAAACTTACAAAAGACATTTATTTTTCTGCTTCTGTTTCTAAGTTGTGCGTAAACCTAAACCTCCTCAAAAAAGTTTATTGCCTGACCAGGAAATAAGAGATTATATTGATTGTCCACTGAATCATTAGAATGAAGAGTCAAAAAAAGTGCTTAGTTTCATATTAGACTGTGACCTTGATGTCATCAGTGAATGCTGAGGGACAGCTGTAACTCCCACGAGGAATCATTTTTCTGCTAAACAGATTTCTTCTGAGCAAATCATGCTGATGCATCCACTGTGCAAGTTTGTGAGAAGCTGCATGGCAGCAGGAAAGGTGAAAGTCTTTCCATGTGCCCTCTGGATACCTTGTGTCCATAGAAGACAGTGACATCTCAAAAGATCAGTATGGTTCATCTCATTTTTGTCCTTTCAAAGCCTTTCACCCAATATTTATATGCTTTGGAGCCATATTTTATTATTAGAAGAAATTATAGAAATCAATGATTCCTACTACAGTATAAGAATTAAAGATATTCTTTTAATGAATAGCCATAGCCTTACTGTTTGGAGGAGTAATTGTAATACTATTAATGCATTGTTATTAGGAATGTTAATTCTGGTAAACATTTTAGATCAGTTCAATTACATTTAAAAAAAAAATTAGTAGTAATTATTACTCGTGGAAGAGTGGCTTTTATTTTTCTAGTTGTATTTTGCCTTGGATGTTGCTAGACTGCTGATCAAATAAAAAGATAACAATAGACTTCTTGGCTGGATACTCTAGATTTTTTTAGATTTCCCATAGGGTCTTATGGATAGACCTAAAGAAGTGCAGTCTAACTGGCGTCAGCCATGAAAGACTCAAATTGATATCTCATGGATTTTTGTGGTTCTCCCTATTTGATAGGGTGTATTTCATGCCACCAGGATGCATAACAATAAGACTTTCACACATAATTACTTCCACAACAGGTCTTAATTGTCTAAATACTCAATATTAGAGTGCTTTATTTTTAGATGACTGTAATCTGCAGCACCAGGGACAAAGACCATCATTCCCAGTAGAGTGTGGCAGAAACCTTACGATACTTGTTACTTCTATACAAGCAAATAGCCACATCTTGTTTCCCAAACAGTAAATAAAAATACTCCATGTGTACTATCCCTCCATTTTTTTGCCAGCTAAACTTACATGTTTATGTTAATGTGGTGCAAATGCAGCTAGCCTGTAAAAAAAATGACCACATAATTTTGTTAGCAAACAGCAAACTTTGCTTACTGTTAGTAAAACAAGGGTAATAGACACAGGGATTGCTTATACTGCAGTTCAGACCTTTAGTACTGTAAATATTTTAGTAGTGGAACAGGCTGCCCAGTGAGGACATGGAGACTCCCTCTCTGGAGGCATTCAAAACCCAGCTGAGCATGTTCCTGTGTAACCTGCTCTAGGTGACCCTCCCTTGGCAGGGGGTCTGGACAAGATGATCTTCAGACATTCCTTTCAACCCTAATGATTCCATGATTCTGTGAAATAAGCATGGATGTCTACTGAAAAAAAAAAGCCTAAAAAACCTTCATTCTTGTAGTGTTATAAGTAATGCCTAAGTCAGGTGTGGAGTGGAGCTCTCATTGATGCCTGAATGGCTTTTTCTCATCTCTAGCTCTCATAGTTTCATTCCCAGGTGTCCTTTAAGCACTGGTGAATATAGTAGGAGTGCTCAAAGGAAGACACATGGTTGCTTAAGGGGTGTCCAAATATGAAGTTACATATTCTTAAAGATAAAAAACCAGATTGGTAAATTATGTGAATTGGAGTAGTGCACCAACCATTGAAATTCACTCCCAGGTGGTGCATTCAGATACACACCTAAATCTTTTTCTGCTAGCATTTCTCGTGGCTGTGTGGTTGTGCAAAGGAAAAGAGCTGTATCTTTACAAACCTACCAGTCAGGATCTAGTTCCTGTTGGGATTCTTTTCAAATCTTATAGCCTTTTCATGTCTTTCTGACTGACAGAAAAATACTACTTTACTTGGAAAGCATTTTTATTAAAAGCAGAAAGACTACTTTGTTTAAAAATGCATTTGATTCTTAGCTTACAAATTGTTATGAGCTGCTCAGCAAGAAACATCACAAGAACTTTCATTACCTGACCACTCTTATAAAGGCCATTTTTGCATATTATACCAAATGGAATCTATGTCAGCTATAAAATCAAAGAAACATTTGGATTGGAATGTGTCTATAATAACAGTAATTATATTTAGCACTTACTTTGCAATTTTCATCTGCAAAGCACTTACTAACAGCATTAGATACTTAATTCTCACAGAACTTCAGCAAGGTAGGCAGTTACTAAACCCCCCTGTAAAGGTATGCATTATTGGCATACCTTTACATGGCTGTAAATGGCTGGCAAATGATCTTTCACTGAATAGAATGGAAAAGAAGACATTTCAGCTAATTCAGAATTTTTAAGAAGAAAAACTTTAGTTCTAAAAATTTGAGGAGCAAGATAAAGTGCAGGCACATAGTTCTGTTCCTTAAAACACACAAAAGGCTTAGCTTAATCAACAGTGACCTTCCATACTCATAGTCCTGTGAAATATTGTGACAATACAAAAAGTTTATTTTTCAACCCACAGTTTTTATTAAACAATCTGCACACAATCCTGTGCCATGTGCTCTAGGATGACCCTGTTTGAGCAGGTAGATTGGACCAAATCAGCCACCAAAGCTCTTCCCAACCTCATCCATTCTGTGATTCTGTAAATATGGAAGTCAAATGGAAAACTCTATCTTCAGAAGGTGTTTTGCCAAATCACTGTTTTTTCTGAGCACAAGGAGCATGAGAAAATTTCCTTTAATCTCTCTTCCTACCTTATAGTCTTTTAGTTTCTGCAAGTTCTCAAGTATTTCAGTGTTACCTCAAGGCAGCTTATCTCTGAAGAGTACTATCCAAGGTACACCTCTCTGCTTCTTACACTCTTGGCAGTTAGAAGATTGTTGGCTGCTGTCCAGAGTAAACCAAAGGAGATAAAATCTGCCTGGATAATTATTAACGTATTCAATTTTATTTCCATAGTAGTTGTTTTCTACAACTGCATCGTCACTGCATGTCATTTATGTAACAGCAAGAAAACAATTTGTGAAAAATATTGCATGATTTAAACAAGTGTTATTTCCATTAACAGTCCATAGAGTTTGAGGGTGGGAAATAAGTCAAATAAAAAGCTATGAACTTAGATCTAAGATAAAGTAATAATAATAATAATAATAATAAATAATAATAATTTAAAAAATTTAAAAAATAAAAATAGCTTTATCAACTAATTAGGATAGTTTAAAAGTAATGTCTCTTAGAGGAAGTAAAATGCACAAGAATAAGTTCTTAGATGGCAGACCTAGATTTACATTTTTATGCAGGATATTTTTTTGTACTGAAAAGTATTGATCCATTAGCACTGGAACTTTGCACTAATGAATTTTTAGAACGTTTTTTCTAGGGCTTTATGGTAGGAATGTCTTGAAAGCATTGCAATTCCATATTGCAATTATATTTTTGAATATAATCAGCCGTATGAAGACAATATTATGTAAATATCTTGCAGTCCCTTCTGCCTCTGCCTTTTCCTGCCGGAGCTATCTGGGTACCAGTTCATCTTTGTTACATTCCATGATCTCCTATATATTGCTCTGATCTCTGCATGCCTGCATTTCCTTACATTTTTCTGTGCATTGCTCTTCATCTTGCTCTTTACTTATTTTCAGCTTACATATGTTCTTCTGTCTTATTTTTTTTGCCCACTGTGCCACATCTAGTCTCCCTTAAAGTTTTTGTTTCAGTCCCAGTTGCCTGTCATTTATTTCCTTCCTCAAGTCTGCCACAGGCAGATGTTCTCTAACCCTTTAAAGATTTCATTCTTCTTCCACTAGTTTTCTTTTCCTTTTACTTCACATATCCACGTGTTTGACTCTTGGTCCCTGAATGTGACTTTCTATTCCACACTATAAAAATTAAAATCTAATTTTGTTCAGTCCATATATTTATCTGTCTGCTGATACATTGAAACTTCCACTGTAGTACTCAAGCAAGGCTAAAGGAGAATTTTCTGAACAAAATCTACCAAATAGTTAGACTACATCTCTAATCTATTTTTACCATGACTACTGTTTACTTTGACTTTTTCACACAATTGATCATGATTGGTTGTAATCACACAACAATACACAATAATCATTATGTCAAATAGTAAGTGGAAGCATACATCGATGCTTTTTCCATAAAAAAATTAGAAAGTTCTTCTTCTTCTCAGAAATACAAGAATTATTTAGGATCTATGGATTAAGTCAGCATATACAGCATGTTTTTCTGCAACCATTATGACACAACTGATTTTGAGAAAGTATATTCTATTCCCTAAAGACATAAGAGAATCAAATAAAGCAAGATAAAACAATATATGAAATAAATTGTGCCTATACTGGTGCAAAAAGCAGAAGATAAATACAATTTAAATTAGAGTGTTCAGTCACAAAGTCAGTAATAGAGATGGTGGGAGGGTGAAGGAATTAAGAGAGGCAAATGAGGACAAGATTTTCTTTTTAATTAGATTTGGTGTGAGACAGGATATAGATAGGGCAGAATTACACCCTTCCACCAAATGTTCTAAATATTAAGGATGGTATAAATGACAGCCAAGGGGCACAAAGCTTAGAACATTGAATTAAATTTAGATATAATATTAGAGCAGTTGTAAAGGCCACATCTATTAAATAACAGAGCTGGACAAACTACTGAAAGTCAACAATTTATGCAACAAATATTTTAATTTCTTTTCTTTTTCGGAATTTTAGGGTATTAGAATTTGATGTACATCAAAGTTGTTGCTAAAAAATACTGTCTGAAAACATCAAACTTTCAAAGTGACAAAGCCAGCTAAATCTGGGTTTGCAATTTCTTGCGTCTATGATAATTTATCCTTAAATAAAGCAAGATTTCATTTACTCTGTAATTTAAAAATATCACCATAACCCATTTTTTTCTTTTCTTTTGAATATTCTGAATGAGTAATCTTTTGAATATTCTGAATGAGTAATCTAAAACCACTAAAATTAGTTCCTGTCCATAAACATAATTTTGTACTTGTCTCTGATCTTATTGATCTTTTGTTCCTCTACTAGATTTTTAAGAACTACTTTTTCTTATTTTGAGGCCACATCATTTCCTTTTTAAAGTTTTTGCTATGGAAAATCATAGTCTCAACTCTTGTTGCCTTTTGGAGTTTAGAAATATTTGACTCTTGTTTCCTATTTTATTTGTAATATTTTTTTACTTCTCTCTCCTATACTACTAGCTCTATAGAGAGAACACCAGCACAAACCAGACATTTCTCTCCCTGCCGAAATAAGCTCAAAGACTTTTGCTTGTTTTACATGGAAACACCATCTCTGGAACTCAAAGGCTTTTAGATGTTCAAAAGTTTTCTTGTTCTATCAAAATGTAGTTTTCAAGAGAAGTCATCCTCAAGGACATTTTTAAAGTAATTTAGACCAAATCCTTGAAAGATGTCAAACATTAGGAAAAATTAAAATATTATTTGTAATTGATATAGATGTTGGTTTGGATTGATATCAAAGATTTAATATTTATATAAACACATCATTTATTATATAAAAATATGATGAGTGTTTCCATTGTCAGAAATAAAGGAATATGTTTCTAAAGTAGTATAAATTAGAAGAGACTGACCACAATTGTCTGATAATGTGTTTTAACCTTTTTTTTTTTACTTGCTTCAATCTATTTTCCATTTCTGTTTCAACTTATTCTATTATAGGTCAGAAATATTCCTAGAAAATTTTATGAATATTTATTAGTTTGGGATATTTTTTCTTTTTTTTTTTTGTTATTGTTGTTGTTTTGTTTGTATGTTTGTTTGTTTTATTTTTTGTATCTATTTTTTCAGTTGCTCGAGTATTGCTTGAGAGATATAGATCATCCTTTTGCAAAAGCTGCCTTTACCAACACTGTCAATAGGATCTCAGCACACACTTTTAATAACATATTCAATGATGTGACTTGGTATTAACTTTAAAATAACATTCCTCTGTGACTTTCATAAATGTAAATTTTTAAATTTTAACTCTTTCAGTGCCAGGCAGTTAAAGTGATCTTGGTGACCATCTTTCCTTCTATGTCATATTTTCATCATTTCTGGATGTATTTGTAGGAAATGAGAAACAAAGGTTACTTTTGGTCAATCTTCCTTTCTTGTTTCTTGCTTCTTGTTTCTTTGCTTCCCTTGTAAATGCTGAAGATTTCAGCACCTGGTCTTCTGATCTCAGGAGTCTCCTAGACACTATTAGTCAAACATTCTTTTTAACATCAGATTCTAGGTCAAAGAAATATTTTTTTTCTTCTGGGGAGATTGCTAGCAACATCTTACTTTTATTTCGAGTCTTTGCTTCTTCCTTTGGGAACTGCAATCTGCTTCTCAGGATTATCTGGACATTTTCACTCAAGCTCCCTGCTATGGGAATTAATGCCTCAGAACATGGTCAATTCCCAGTAGAATGTGTGACTTCATCTCCGACTGCAACACTTTTTCAGATGTTGTTCTAAAGGTCTTAAGTTCATACATTCTTATGTGAGACTTGTGCTGTATGCTAAATAAGAAAAGTTGAGAAAGACATGGAGTTAATATTGTATAGAGCTTTCAGTGGTAAATTTTAGAGGTTCATTTCACCTACCATTTATGTGTTAGACATCTAAGTCTGAGCAGCTCACCTCAGGCTTCATTTATGGTTGTTGAAGATAAATATGCACTTCCAGAGGGTGACTGCTTTGATCTAATTTGCTTGCCTTTCATAGGGTGAGATTAATCTCTCTCTGGAGATGCCTGCTTCTTTTCATTGACGATAACGCAGGCCCAAGATGACTACCACAGCTCTAACTGTTGAATTTTAAAGCACTGATGTTCAGGCAAACCAGTCCTCCCTGACATTTCTTTTATGACTGTCTGCACTTTGATATAATAACTAGTCCTTACAATTCAGTAAGAGTAGGGGATGTTAAATGTCTTTGAAGTCTAACTCATTTGATTGCTTTAGATTTGCCATTTTTAGAAATAAATAAAATTTTTAAATGGTGCAAAAATATAGTTGCAATCATGGAAACTTGGTGGAATTACTTGCACAACTGGAGTGTCACAATGGATGGCTAGAAAATTATTGGAAGGGATAGGCAAGGAAGGAGAGGTGGTGGGGTAATCGTGTATAGAATGTTTTGAATGATGGTGCTGATGGTAGGGTTGAGTCTTTATGGGTATGAATCAAGGGCAAGGCAGATAACCTGGTAGAAGTCTGCTATAGACCACCCAGCCCAGATGAATAGGCAGATGAAATATTTTATAATTATAAAATAGAAAATAATATTTTGTGAGAAGTCTCATAAAGGCTAGCCCTTGTTCCCATGGGGAGCTTCAACTTACCAGATTTCTGCTGTGAAAGCACTACAGAGGAGAGGAAAGAGTCTAGGAGGTTCTTGCAGTATGTAGAAGGTTACTTCCTGAGACAGCTGGTGAGGGAGACAACTATGGAAGGTGTCCCACTAGACCTGTTGTTTGTGAACAAAAGTTGTGCCAGAGGAGATATAGATTGGATATTAGGAAACATTTCTTCCCTGGAAGAGCTATCAAGCATTGACATAGGCTGTCCAGGGAAGTGTCTGAGTCACCAGGTCTGGAGAATTTAAAATATGAGCAGGTGTTGTGCTTAGGGACCTGGTTTGGTGGTGCTCTTGACAGTTTTGTGGTTGGACTCAATGATCTTAAAGGTATTTTCCAACCAAAATGATTCTGTGGTTCTATATGGGATTCTTTATTAGCTCTTCTATTCTTGCTGTGTTTTATAAACTGTTTTAAAAAAAAACCCCTAAAAATCTCACATACACACCCACATATATACAAACAAGATACCCTCCCGCTCCCTATATTGTCTTGGGAACCTTTCAGGAAACTGATAGCACTTCTAGACTTTTATTTAATTCCTTTCTTTAATCCTTTATTATTTTTTTTTAATGTTTGTTTGTTCATTTATTTATTTTAGTTGACAAGTTTTCTTGGGAATGGCATTCCTTAAATATAAGGTTGTCTTTCTTGTCTAGTTAGCCATCCCATGTTCTATCTTAAAGAGCAAATGTTGCCTTTAAACAATGAACAGTTCCAATTTGCAAAGAGTTTTGAGATCATGAAAAGAAAGGTGTTCTCTAATTATTATTATGAAAAAAACCAATATTTAACTATTTGCATATAGGTTCTACCTTTAAGGATAGTTCTTAGGATAACCATAAAAATTTTCAGCGAAAGCTTTCTTAAACTAAAGAATAGGATTAATGTGGCACTTCATACACTGTGTTACAAACAGTTGTGGAAGAGAAGGCTTGAAAAAACAGTTTAAGCCAAGTGGTTTTTTTCATTTGATAACACTTTTGCCTGGAAAATTAGCAGAAGAAAACTTGAAGCAGTTGATTTCATTTCAACATCACCAGTATTATATTGGAATGTTATATTTACTGCTATATGGGAAGTTTATGAATAAATTTGACACAAAACTATTAAAATGACTCAGTTTCTTCTAATAAATATATAACAGCAGAGCCACTGAGGAGTTCAATGAATTACATCTTCCTATATCATGCTTCTAGGTGGGATTGCAATGAAAGAGGAGAAGAAAAATCGCTCTCCATTATCAGGGTAATTAGTTCTATAAATTCCTTTATGTCTTCAGTGAAGAAATGGGGTAATTACATTGCAAAATTTCATTTTCCTAAGGGGACACATTAATTTATGGGCACATGTAATACTTGTTTCAGCACAAGGTTTCCACATTCTGTACATGTACTTCATTATGTAGAAAAGAAATATTTAAAGCACGCAAGATTCTATGTATAGTACAAAGTGTGGGGTTTTTTTATTTAGGCAATGCATTTTTAGCAAATCTCTTTGATTCCAACCTTCATTAAGTACACTGTAAGACTTAAAACAGAAAAACAACTTATTTTGCTTTTAATCCTTGAGAGAAGAAAATATTCAATTTCTATATAATATTAAAGTTCGTAAAATATCATTAAAAGCAGTAAGTGTGGTGGCAATTTAATTATTACAAAACATTATGGGTAGGATCAGGGCCCATGTTTTATTAAATTTTATTTCATGGGAAATATACTGTGGTAATTACTAACACAGCTTTATCTATCTTTCTATTATTCAAAGAGTAATATCACCTCTGTTAAAGGTTAATAACATTATTATTACTTAATTCACTAGAATTTATTGAATAATTTGGCCACTCTGAGGTAGATACTAGTCAATCTGAATGGACCGTATTCTTATGTCTTCTTGTTATGTCCAAAATCTTGTGAATGGGCAAAAAAAAGAAACACATTACAAATAATGCTCTTGATGTCGCCGAAATCTTAACAGCACAACTCAAAAATCATTATTAGGCTAGATCTAATTGTTACAGAGAAGAAAAAATTAATTGCAATGTAGTTAAAATGGTTGTGTACACCTTCCTTACATTCTACTCCTTTTTCTGATGTCAGGTTCACCCTCTTCCTGCTACTTGGTGGTTTTATAATGGCAGCGGTGGTTGGGATGCTCTGGTGAGTCATCCGTAGCTGGAGTCCTTTGCAGTGAGGAATGTGATGTTCATGTTAATTGCTTCTTCCTCACTCTAGGATCCACTTGTGGTCCTTTCTATGTGTTTATTGACACACTTTTATGCTTCTTCTGTTTCTTCAAGAACTTAAAGTTTCACGTTGTATCAAAATTACTATCAATTACTATATATGTTGCCCTTTACATACATCATATAAATATGTACTTATTTTCTTTTTGTTAAAAAAACAGTTTTGCTCTGGATCTGTGTTTCTTTAAATGTCCATCACTGAGTTGTTCATAGTTGGGGAATCTCCAGTGCCACTATCCCTTAAAGTCCCATTGCTGTACTTCTCTCTGATAAACCCTCAGTTCCTACCTCTCAAGGATATTATTGTACCAGACCTCTATTCCTCTACACTACATCATTATTTTAGAGTCATAAGCCTCTCATTCTACATAGAAGAACTAATAACTCCTATATATATAAAATTGTTTTTACCTTACAAAGACAACAAAAGTAAAATAAGTTGGACATAGATATCTGGTCTGTGAGAGAAATTGGTGTTACAGATAAACCAAGTGAAACAAAGTTGCAGGCAGGTCAAGACAACTTCAGGCAGAGCAGACCTGACAAGTCTCAGCCTTGAAGCCAGGCAAACTCAGTACAGAGCCTATGGCCTATTACTAGCAAAGGCAATATGATATTTCTGAGCTACACAGTTACACCATTAAAGTTAGCAAATAACTCTGCCTGCAGTTCTAACTTCCCCTGGGAAGAAAGTAGGGTAGCTTTATGCCTCTATGCACAACGAGCCCAAGTCTGTCCAATGCAGAGATAAGGCCGATCCATCAGATTTTATATTGGAACAATGGCAGTTGGCTGCTATTTTCAACCTGGACACATGGATCCTAAAAGTCGTGTAGCTATCAGTGGTCTTTGGGGCAATGAATTGTCAGGCTCTGGCTGCTAGTGGTCTTCCCTTGCAGCAGATTCAAAATGCTGTTTAGATTCCACCCTTACTGAGTAACATGATATTCAGACTCAAAAGAGTCTGAATATCATCCCCAGCAGCAGTTGTAAGAATGAATAAGACAATTCCCTCATCATTAAGTGCATACAAGTAAAACAGATGGGCAGTAGACCCAGGGACTTTTTTAAGAGTCATCAGATTATTAGATTTTTCATCCTGTAGGAGAGTCAGTGGTGCACATATTTCTGGCTATGTTCCTGCTTCCTAGCCCTTATTTGTACAGCTCTGTTCCCGCATTGCCTTGCTCAGGGGAAGACACCTCAGCAGTGTACCTTCTAAGACAGTTTATTTCATAAGGGTTAAGAGACTTATAAGGGCAGCACCATCTGTTTTTGCAGCAACGTATTTTATTACAATATATTAGAGTGCAAATGGCTTGAATGCAAATGGCTTTAGCACTTTCCTCAGGTAAGTAGGCAAAATTCACATTTTATCTTGTCAGGGAAATATGACCTTCTCTCAGGAGTTGGCTGTTGTAGTTACTGTTGGCCAGCACTACATTGCTGACCATCTTAAATAGGTACAACTGATTCCAGATAAACTTACTGAGAGCTAACTTGGGTATAGATGTGGAGTACACTGAGTAGCATGGCATGATTATAGTCTACAGGCTTCTGTGTGCATCTGCACTGCGTAAACACTGTATAACAACATATTGATCATGTCCTGTAAGGCCAATGACTTAGAAGCAGACATTCATGTACATGGGTATCTTGTCTCCTCCCAGACAGATTTGATAGGATGAATTATATCTTTTTGTCTCCCTTCGAAATATCTTGAGGTTATATCTAATGTTATGCATACTAATAACTGTCCTGCTAAGTCTTTTGCTGTTAGGTTATGCATAGAAGAACCAAAGGTTGAGGTAAGTCACTTCCAAACTATTGTCATGTTGAAGTGGCAAATTGCTATTTAACTTCTCCACAAAGACCAAGATGTAGATGCAGAGTTTGAATGTTTAATATTTTCATCAAGTATGATTGTTAGAGTATGGTCAGCAGAAGAGAAAATTGCAATAAAACAGTTGCACTGAATCAAGAAATGGGGAAAGGATGTGCTCTAGACTAGTGTTGTGTACAACACCATAGATAAAATGTAAGCAGTACCGTTGTCTGTACTTACAAAATTAGGTCATTTTATTTTGAGAGGTATGACTGAGTGAATATATCATGTTTTCATAACAATATATTGGTCTGGACCTGTCAGAGAGCCAAAACATCACCCTGTTTAGTTTCCGTAGATTGCATAGATCTCGACAGGAGTAGAGCCTTATATAGAACAGTTTATTACCTTCAGAGCTTGACTAAGGCTTCTGACTTCTCAGTGAGTGCAATGGTATCCATTCTAAAAGAGACTGAAGAGCATTACTGAAATTTATACACCTCAGTCTCTGGAAACTTGCAGATCACAGAGATTCTTAGACATTTTGTTTGTTTTCAGACCTACATTTTTATTTGAGTTTAACCTGTAAGTACTTTTAAATTTATTTTCAAGCCCGGACTAAACCTTCCAGAGAATATGTCAGGCTATGAGACATTTCTAAACACTAATGAACTTTAAATTTTTTCTCTGCAATTTGTAACTATATATGAATAATTCAGCAGAGAGTAGTATAGTCATGAACTATCCTCAAGAACAGAAAGTCTGAAGAAATTACACCAGAATGGAATTATGCGAGGCTATTATTACAGGGTTTCTCACCTCTAGTCAGAGCATATTTTTATTCTTGTTCCTAGAGGTCTTCATCTTCTGAATTTTCAACCATCAATGAGTAATCAAAATGATAATCACATGATCAGGGAAATAATTTTGCTTCTCACATTTCAGATATAATATCTGATGTGTTATTAACTCTGTAATGAGAAAATAGCTTGCCTTTAACATTTTATATATGTGAAGCTTAGCATGCATCCACCAAAAAAAAAATTAGAATTTTTTTAATGAGTTCCATAAGTGTAATCTCCAAGATTACAGAATCTCTTTTTTGTCCCTTATTTACTCAAATTTGTTCTAATCAACAGAAATAGCTCTGCTTATTTCTGTCACAGACGTATTCTTTGAGAAATAATGCAAATGTCAACTGCAACACTGTGACTCAGAAGCGTGGGAGGCATCATCTCAGAAATGGCCCATAGCTATGAATCTTACTCCTGTAATAGAATAACTTTAGACATTGCTATCCTCCACCTTAAGTCCAGAACCCTTTGTTACAGCTTGGGAGAGTGATATTATAGGTAGTCTTATTTGTCATCTGCTTCGGAGTTTTTTGTGGTGAAGAGAAATCGACAGTGGCAAAAAAAAGAAAAACAGGTCTACATCTATGTTCAAACTAAGATGACTGCTTGCTTCTTCAAAAGATTCAAGCTAAATGTCATTTCAGCATGTCCCACTCAGGCATCATCTTGGGGAAAATGCTATATATGCATACCTTTTTCCACCTTTCCTTCTCTTCTCATTTGCTCTTCATTTTTCCTTTGACAAATGGAAGACAGAATAATTTTATAGGTTTATACAAACAATGTCTCTCTTAAAAGAAAAGAAAAGAAATGGGTTTTACAGTAAAATTCATTTGTATTTCATAATCATTTTAGTTTGGAGTGTCAAGAATATTAGAAGCTGAAACTGCTCCCAGGAAAGTACTGATTAGGTGTGATAGTCAAAACAGTCTTACCGGCTAGTGATGGTACCTCTCTTCGGCAAGTATTGTCTAGGAACTCTGAGTAAGATAGGCCTGAAATTATCAAGAATAATGAGGAGCCTGAGCTTAGTTCACTAATTTCAACCATTGCCCTGAAAAATGTTGAAATCACTGATTTCCCAACTCAGGTTGGGAATCAGAATATGACTAGGTTAGCCATTACCACCATTTGTACATTTACTATTATTAAACACAATGTGCATTTCAGAGATAGCAAATGAGAATATGAATGCAGCTTGGGGGTTTAGATTTTTTTTAGAGTTATTCCCACCTCCCAAATCCATTTGCAGAAGCAATTATATATAATATTTGTATACAAAGCAATCTACACTTTCAACTGAATAGCTAGTTTTGTATACTGTATCAGATTGGTCAAAATTACTTTACTAGTGCTCTAAACAAATTGCTCAACTGCATTTTGCATCTGCTGGATTTGCTGCTGGCAGTGATCTTTTCCATGGTTCCAGAAGCATTTGAGTTCTGTAACTTTCTGATTCCTAACTCAGGAATTACAGTTAATTGAGAGGCTGATGCTGTTAATACTGACTCTGAGAAAAGGACACAGAAGATATGGTTTTTTTCAGGTACTGGGTCATCAGTTTGAAATCCAGTCTTGTAATTCCTTCAAGTACTGGCTGCTCCCAGTTCCTACAGCTAATGGGAAGAGGTGTGCTATAACTTTTAGTACTCCTCAGACACCCAGTTCCATGATGACAATTTTTGATTTAACGATCTAGCTTTGACAAGCTACATTTTGCCCATTGGCAATCCCCAGAGCTGTACACTTATCATGAAGTAGGTGTAGCAGCTGGAATGACCTTCCTGATATGCATAAAATCTTAATCCACTTTAAGCAACTAAGAACAGTCTCACCTTTACAACTTCATGGGCTGGCTAGCATAGCTGCTCAGTCTCAGTGATCTACGTTGCAAAGAGATATGACAAGGTAAAAAACCAGTAAACATTGCTAGGTCATACGCTTTAACACTGTGCTTCCTCACAGAGCTCACACACTAGAGGTCAGAAATGAAAGCTAGAGAAGGCTAAATATAAATATGTTAAAGCATAATTAATTTATGCTACCAAAGCAAGAACATAATTAAGGTGACATTACGTTTCTTCCAGCCAGGAGGCATCTTTGTGAAAAGGTAAACAGAAAGTCAGGTGAATTTATCCACGGACAAAACTAACATGATCACTCATAAATATTTGCAAAAGGGTTCCCAAGATTACTTTTTATGCTCTTATGCTGATAGTCATATAAGGAAATTGCTAACAATATTGCAACAAAAAGATTTAATGAGGTTTACAGATCAGAGATTTACTTGTCAATGGGTATGAAGAGCATTTTACATTTTGCTTTGATTATTTCTACAAAGTGTTTTGTTCATATTGTGTTCATATAGTTATTCTTAGAATTGATACTACAGATGTAATGTTTCATAAAGTTCTGGAAAGATGAAATTCAATAACCAAAAACAAAACCAGAAGTCAGTATGGTTGCTCCTGTTTATGTTGCTCATGAAGCTCTTAGTAATGGACTGAGGATCAAACTGGAATAAAATAAAAAATAGTGGCTGTACAAACAAGTTTGGGGTTTTTTGTTCTTTATTAGGCACTACTTTTTGTAAAAAAAAAAAATTGCTCCTTCTTGGTGGGAATAAATTATTTATGACAAGGGTGGTGAGACACTTTAGAGCACAGAACTAGACCCAGCACTCCCATTATGTTTCATGAGTACAGAACATAGGGGAAGAAGTTGGTTAGACCACAGTGCTAACAATGCCAAGGTGGTAGGCTCTATCCCCAGAAGGGTTCACTTAAGAGCTGCGCTTATGCCTTATCTGGAATTCCAGGAAAGAATCTCCCCTTTTTGCTTCTTCAATTGCTTCTGCCAGGAAGTTGTTATCAATGCATGCTGTGAAACTATCTTGGTTGATTCTGCTCTGTGATGCTTCCCTCCCAGTGGATATTAGGGTGATTAAGGTCTACCATGAGGAGCAGATCCTGTAAATATAATGCAACTTCATTAGTTAGAAGACATCTACAATGATAATGCCCCCATTGATCTGATCTCTAATCCCAACCCATTTTCTCGCAACCTGCTCTATACCTGTTCCTAGGCAGAACTTTGTGCACTCACACTCTTTTCTCACAAAAGGGCAGCTTCCTCTCCTCACTGTCCTGATCTTTGCAGTTGAAGTTGGACAGGAACTATTTTATTGATAATATATCATCAGAAAGTCATCTCATATTTAAGTAATAGAATCAAACAGTCCATAGCACTGGAAAGCCTGTTACTTACCTGAAGATGAGTCACAGTGTATCAAAGAGCAAAATTAACTCAAGTTTTTCAAAGAATTCCATGAGATTCTCTTGGTTTTTGAGATCCAACTTGATTGCAAGTAAAAAGAGATTTATACGTACAAGTGATAAACAGGAAATCAAGCCAGTTCTATATGCTCCTGAAAGCCCAAGTGTTTCTTTTGTGGATTTCAATGAAGTTCTGTCATTCTGAATAAGAGGTCCTGGGTGACTTCAGTCAGGAATGTACCTCAATTTGAGTTGTTGTGATGTAGAAGAGAATTAAAAAGAAGACAAATTGCTACATTTTAATTCATAGGAGAATTTGACAATTATTTTTTAAAATTTTTAAAGGAAATATTTAATAGATTTTAATTTTTGATCTCTTGACTTCAGATAAAAATGTAGAATAAATATTTACTAATCAGTTTAGAAAGAAATATAAAAAATATATGATTTTCATGAAAAATGCAATAAGCAGAAACAAAGGAAATAAATACTGATGTCTGTTCACAGCTTTGCCTAATCATTTCAGATTTGTTATATGGGGAGATAGTTGTTGGTGCCATTTAAAATGAATCTTTAAGACACACCTAATACCCTTTATTGAAAAAATGAGATGAAGGTAATAACTAAGAAGATTATTTTCATTTAAATTTCCATGGAACAAACAGATGAAAAAAAGATTTGCTTATTGTGGGAGAAAAAGTTATAAGTTTCCATGGTTGCTGGCTTGTAGATTTTTAAGAAACTGTGCAAATTGTTAAAGGAACAGAAACTTCTGACTGTTGAAAGCTTCCTTTTTAATAGTAGCTAAATTCCATTAGGATGGGCTATGTGCTTTGATTCTTGCTTCTTATAAACAGCATGATATTTAAGTTCCCAATACATGGCATTAGTCCCAGACTTTCATATGGAAGTGACATCCATTCAAAATCAAATCTGTGCTTGCCTGTGATCTGCCCCTTTGAAATGGCTGTCATTTTAACTTCTTTCTCAGTAAAGATGTACAATAAAAGCAACTAATATCCAGGTGCTTTGTTACACTTGTATCTGAACATTTTCTCTTTTTCTATTTTCCTAAGATATGAGGGAGGATTTACCTACAGCAAAATATGTCAGGTGGTCATAGGGAAAATGCTAGAACTTCCAAGACTGTTCTATAGTGCTGGATCTATTTGGTTCTTGGGGTTATTTTAAGCAAAGAATTACTGTTTATTTTAAGCAATTAAGACATTGGGTAGCTTGTTTTCTAGATAACAAAACAAAGTAAAAATGCTGCACTGCATTCAGAAGTTTAGCTCCTGAAGCAGACATAGGCATTTTGAGTGTAACCAAGGTTGGATAAAAAAATACCTGAGACTAGAATTTTTGTATGATGTCAGGTAACAATTATTCAGGAGAACAATTTCCACAGTGTCCTAAATTCCCTTAATCAAATGAGTGAAATTACTTAAACCTTATACCTGAAAACAGATTTTAAATAGGCACAGGATCATTTCCAAACAAAAAAAGACCTACAGACCAACAGTAAGCTTCACATACTGTCAGAGAAAAAGGCTATATTGTCAGCAAAGTCCTGCAGATTATCCTGCTCAAGGTACTTCCATATCCTTACTGGTTCTGGTTGGTGTACATATATATATATATATA
>VZTE01000894.1:615885-671741 GCA_013397775.1 Eulacestoma nigropectus | reverse complement strand
TTTTTTTTTTTTTTTTTTTTTAGGTAGAAAAGTGAAGAAGGAAAATTCTTTCGTATGTGACATTTACATAGATCTTGGAGTCTTGAAATTTTGTGACAGTCATAATTCTATTCTAGAGTATTCCCAGGTTGCTCTCTATGCATATATTTAATATTGGTTTCGGGGCTGGAGTTGGGTTTGGAAACAAGGAGCTCCTTTGAAGATGTTTCTCTCTACAGTGGGATGCAGTTCATATTCAGGTCTTATTTCTGTGGACATTTGCGAAGAATTTGATAATTTTTTGCAGCAGGAGGCTGTCTTGCTAAAGATCAATACTGTTGATCATGAACTAATTCTATTATTCCTACCAAGGTTTAGGGGGATGTTTGACATCCTTTTCAAAATACCTAATTATCAGTGAATTTAATAGAAATTAAATGTCCTAGAATTTCTGTAAGTACCTATAGACATATGTCTGTATAATTAAATATTTAAATATTTTGGAGAACTCTGAGAAATGGGATAAATGGCAACCAGTCACAGTAAATGGATGTGAGGTTTGAGGAAGAACATATAGTTTAGAAATTCCCATTAACTAAAATTTAAAAGCTCATTTCTGTTTGACCTAAACTTAGGTACTAAAAGAGTTGTAAGAGATGGAAGCTTCTATTAGTAGACACTGCAAGATATGTAGCAGGGCTATGTAAGTATATAGATGTGTACCTTCACAACATGCACCTAAATCTTTGTCTGAATCACTTTTTTTCCAGAAGGTATCTATGAAGTCCATAAATGGAGCTAGTTTGTTGCTGAGCTGTACAGATCTGTTGTCCTGACAGGTGTCTAAACACAGTCAGACATAATTTCTCTCTAGGTCTATTCCTAAAATTTATGTACTAATCTGCTGACCTCTGCATCACCTAAGGTATTAACACCAGGATCATTCCTGGCCTCCAGATACAGCCTGACTTGCAAGTAGGGCTAATTCCTTCTAGACTGACTATACATGCAACACATAGGACATGCTCCAACTCTTTTTTTTATCCCCATGTCTCTAAAAATTAATCAAAATTTAGGTATTTGTGGAGTTTATGTTGTTTGGGTTTATTTTTATTTGCCATTCCTGAGTTGAAGTGAGCTGTGTCATAGCTCACCAGGGTAATTTCTGTGGTATAAATCAAAAGCAAACTGAGTCAGACCAGCATTACAGAAAAATTCTAAATGAGTAAATGTGGTAAAGGAACAATTAGCTATACACCCAAATTAATAACAACTTTCTGAAATGTTGACCTTCTCTAAGGTCTCTGGGCCTTGGAAGAGAGATGTCTATTGTTTAAATCTGAGCTTTCACCCTAGATGTCATTTATAATCAACATCAAAACCATGAATTTCAAAGACACAGCATATCTTAATTTAATGCCAATGTCTGAAACAGAATGCAATTTTTCGTCTGTAGAAAGGTCTGTTCCTCTCCTTTTCTAATTAGGAAAGGAACTTACAGAGATCAATTCAGACAAATATAACTTTACGGTAGGTCTCTAAGGCTGAATGAGAAGAATTCCACACTGACTTTTTCCTCTTAAACGTAGACATTCACATTCTTTTTCAGCACTGGATCTTCAAGCAACAGGCAGTCCACAGGCTTCTCAGGTGAACTCATTTGAAACATCATATTGCCATAAGACAATTCTTTTCACGTTTGCTTCTCTTGACAATTTAAAACTCCCTTGTCCCGTAAAATATGATTCCTCACTTAGAAAATTTTGATTGAAGTCTAAACAAATTGGAAATAGATTGCTATTTTTGTGGTCTCATCTCTGTCTCAATCTCAGCAAAACAATAAGAGGGATATTTTAACATCTTGAGTGGCATGCAACATTACAGAAACACATTGAATAGCTGACGTTGTAAGGGACCCTTGGAGATCATTTAGGCCAAGCTTCCCTGCACAAGGAGGTTGCTCAGGAATGTGTCCAATCAGACTATTTTGAAAATCTCCACGGATGGAGACTCCACAATGCTCTGCGCAACCTGTTCCACCTTTCAATGACCTTTATAGTAAAAAAATGAAAAAAAAAAATGCAAACATTTTCTTGTTCACAGTAGTCTCTGAGTACTGTAAGTAGTTGTACATTTTTATTTCTATGTCTAGAAAATAAAGACATATCTAAAGTAACAAAACAGAGGCAAACTAAATAAATTAATATAGCCAAAGGAATAAACTGAAATTCTCCTGATTTCATACTGCAGTGTAAAAAATGAAATGTTTAATTTAGTTTTTTTGATAATTGTTGTTGACAGGCTGATTAATTTCAGTGTCTTTGAAATCTCAGATTGAAAATTTTAATCAATATTAAAAATAAAATACCTGAATGTGTCAGAACTTGACCATCAAATACAGTCAGTTAAAACTAACAGAGGGAAAAAAATTCTATAGACAAAAAAATTCCATTAAAATACTCAGTGAAATTTGTTACTATATGGACCATTAAAAGCCCTGCTTAGATGAAAACATTGTAGTTCAAGAAATTAGTTGAATTTATCAGCTTTGTTTTGCATTTTGAATTCAAAGACTTACAGAACAACAGGTAACATGGGCAACAAAATGAGATATAAGAATAGCTGGGGATTTGAAAGAAAGGCAGTAAGGTAATAGTTTAATAAATAATGTGTAATAATTATATATCAGAAAAGGAGACTTGAAAATTGCATTTACTGTATCTGTTTTCTTTGTGCCCTTATGGTTTAAGAATTATAATTCTGAAAGCTCTTTTTTTTGAAAAAATCTGTCTTTTAACTGAAGTGTAAATCAGATAAAAGGTAGTGTTAGGTTTTTGTACCTTTACGGAAAATAAGTCTTCTTCATCTTCTTGATGCAAGAATGAAATACATTTATATATAAAAATTAAATCCCTTAGTGTGACTCTCAAAATACATACTCTTTTGAAAATCAAAGTTTTGATCAAAATAATAAAGAAAAACAACTACAGAAATGATATACTTAGACCTTTAAGAAATTATTTATTAAGCAGCACACAAACATTTTCCTAGTGGAAAGAAAAATTTACTTAGGGAGAATTAGCTATGTGAATATTGACTAGAGCTTTGAAATTATGAGAAAGGTTTTGACAAAATACCAGAGAATTAATCATTAGTCACACTTTTATCTCGGGATTTACAATATAATTTTGTTTAATTACTTCTGATGTTTCAGTATCATGCTGAGAGCTACAAGAAAAAAAGAATTGGCGAGTACATGCTCTTTTCAGACTTGCTCTTAAATGGAAAAGAATATCTATTACAACTCATAAACAAAAGTTGATATTCTTGGCATTTCTACACAAAGGAGATCAAGGATTGAGCTGGCATAGAAAAGCCTTGCAAAAGTGGCCCTGCCAGTTTAACATTAAAAGACTTTGTGAAATAGCTAGCATTGTTACAGTTCAGTGAACCACAAGTCATGTATGAATAATATGAACAGGATTCTGGCTTAGTTTCATCTCAAAATTTGTAGGATACTCTCATGCATAACTAAGTTTTCTCAAAAGGTAATGTGTACAGAAGACTGTAGGGTTGTTCTGTTGTATAGCAAGATTTATCAAGCACACTCTTCACCAATACTTGACTGTTAAATATTTTACATTAAAAAAATGATTGTGTAATGTGGTTTCCTTTAAGGAAAAGGTTTAATTCAATAAACTTCGTAAGACAGAAAAGAGATTTCATTTTTCAGTTTTTACCCAGTCTGGATAAATGATAGGTTTTACAATATGAATTAGATATCATTATGGTCATTTCATGTAAAATACTTGCGGATCATTTAAAGAGAGAAATTCATTTGATCATAAGTTTTTTCTTTGTTTGCTTGTTCAGTTCCCATATAGAGAGTACTCTTTTTGTAATCTGAGGGAAAAAAAGAATAGATAATTTTAATTTATACATGGATAAGAAAATTCCTTTTCAGTTCCAATCTATTAACCATCATCAAATAGGCAAATGTAGAATATAAAAAAATGCAAAAAAAAATTAAAATTTTGGTGCAAAACCAAACTTCATTTTATTTTGATTTTTATGTTTTCAGATTTATATGTAATGATGTTTAAAAATATTGCTACTTTTAATTTATCTAAAATTGCCAGTGTTCTTGAAATACATATTGCTAGTTTGAGAAGAAAAGACCAACAATAAAGATTTGAAAAAAAGGACAGTTTTTTGACAGGAACTATGGAAAGATAAAGGGTTCTTCATAGGCAAAGGAAAATTTTATACATAAGATGCAATAATTCCATGACTAGTAAAGCAAGGACAGAGAAAGACGAAGTGGGAAGATCAGCAGCATAATGATTACGTGAAGTTTCTGATAACATTTTGAATGAACTTTAAGGAACAGTGTATGTTTCATGTTTCTTTTTATATACACCACAGTGGTACAAATTCATTTGGGAATCTCAGTAAGATATGTACAGACATGCAAGGGTAGTTAATGATTTATGATGTAAAACCCAAAATTGGTAGAAAAATGACATACATCTCTTCTGATGTTCCTGTAGCATATGACAAGGCCCTACTCACTGGCTGTGGCATGGTGTGAAGTTCAAATTCTCACTATTCTTCACATTTCTAGAATATTCATGCAAGTGAACAGTTATCAGTCTTTTACCTGTATGATACTAACCTTTCTAGGTGACACACTAAGATTCAGAAAGAATGATACCCTCTTACATATCTCCATAGAAATGAGCACTTACAAGTGGTTCCCAGGTACAGAAGAAGTCCACAAAAATGATCAGAGGGTGGGACCACCTTTCCTGTGTTGAAAGGTTGAGCAAGTTGGGGCTGTTCAGCCTGGAGAAGGCTCCAGGGAAATCTTAAGTACCTTCCAGTACTTAAAAAACGGCTTATGAGAAAGATGGAGACAAACTTTTTAGAGAGGCCAGTTGTGATACGACAAGGGGTAATGATTATATCTAAAAGAGGATCATTTTAGATTAGATATAAGAAAAAAGTTTTTACAAAGGTGGTGGAAGACAAGAACAAAGTTGTATGAGAGAAGTGGTGGATTCCAAATGCCTGGGAACACAGAGGGTCAGGTTGGATGGGGCTCTAAACAACCTGATCTAGTTAAAAATGTCTCTGCTCATTTAAGGGTGGTTGGACCAGCTGACCTTTAAAAGTCCCTTCTGACCAGAACTATTGTACTTTTCTGTGAAATAGAGGTGATACTGTTAAAGACAGCCACGGTACACACATGGGTTATACAGCAGACACTACTGCTACCATACAAACAAAACCTCTGGTTAAACTCTTCCTAAATTCTGCTTTAAATTACTGTCTCATCATTATGATCTGATGCACTGGCTCACTACAAGGTCGGATCACATTTTACTAAGCAAAGAGATAATCCTCTGAATGCTGCACACATTAATAATTATATCAAAATAATTTTCATCTTGACTTAGCCAAAGTTATTCAGGACCGAGGGTGAGGTACCATTCTGTCTTAACATCTTGGTAGTTTGGGTCTTCCAGTTATCCCAGGAGTTCAGAAAGTTCTTTAATGAGGCTAGCTGTTTCTCAGAAGCTCCAGGAAGAAAAACTGTAGGAGAATGCTATTGTATGTATTATTCAAGTATAAATTACAGGTCTCAGCTGGGTAAAATTCTGTGGGGTTATAGCGCAGGCAAGATGATCTGATGATCCATTCTGGCCTTGCATTTCTGAGTTTCTGAATAATGTACAATGAATTTTATATATTCAGGTCAAGCTGCGTGGCCAGCAAACTAAAGCTATTTACTACTTTTTTGTCTAGATTTATGGTGGAAGGGAAAGGATCAGATAGAACTCATTAAAAATAAATTTCTCAATCTCCTTAACGCCTACATTCTCTTTTTTGTTTTCTTTCTGTGTCATAGTGAAAAGCTATGAAATCATTCTTTGGCCTAAATCAATAAGCTCTCACTTTTTTTAACTCTTTATTGTTTCTTATTGCTTCTGTATAATGATTTTATATGGCATATCATATCTTCATCTGCCACTCCTCCATATTCTTGTCTCTTCTTTGCACCTCTGGACTTGAAATATCTCTTAATATTCTGAAATGATCCCACTTATGCAACAATATTGACTATTTATGAAACTAACTATCTTTTTTTTGTAGTCCCACTGACTTCTTTGACTAAACCTTCAAGTTTCATAAGTATTTCCTTTCTATTCTTTAGTGTAATATATTTTTATGATTTTTTTTAGAAATTTTACATATAAGTGAAAGCAACACATTTTCAGAGGGTACACAAAAATACTCATAAGGGTCAAAAATTCAAACAGTAACTCAGGTACAACTTGTATGGCTAGCATCAGGACCTCTAACTGGATAAATCCATCTAGACTGTCTCCAGTGGTAAAAGTCCCTATCTTGGCAAATATTCACTAAGATCTCATTTCTTTTAAATCTTTGCTGGAAACAGGGTAAGTAACAAGTAAAAACTATGTTTTCTGGAATAAATATTGGTTTTAATTGTGGATAGGATTGTCATCTATGTCTGTGGAAACCTTTTTCAACATGATGGTTCATTAACACTATAATTTGAAGTAATAACATACTTAGAGTATCAGTCATCTTCCACTCTTGAATCGGAGAAAGTCAAAAGCAATGACCCAGGCATTAGTGTCAAAGGGTTAGCTCCCAGATCAGTCCTGGGCAGGATCTTTAGTTCTGCAGTGACTGGCACAGTAGACAATGACAAAGACGGCATTTTAACTCAGCTGGATAGAGCATGGTCCTGCCAACGCCAAGGTTGTAGATTCAATCCGTATATGGGCCGTTATCTTAAGAGTAAGATTGGATGATGCTTGTGAGTCTCTTCAACTCAGAGTATTCTGTGATTCTGTGATTAAACTTAGAGATTAATACCCAGGAAGCGGACTTTTCTTGACAGTCCAATTATTTTGGTTAATTTCCATAAAAATTCTTTTCTTCCCATGTTCTCCTTTCAGACTATCCTTGAAGTAGCAGTGCAATAGTATTCAATGACTGTATTGTGATCTGGGAGCAAAAGCACAAACTTTCCTCCCATGTCAAGCAGCAAGATTACAGATGGGGCAAAACTGTAAGGATTTCCAAGAAGTTTGAATCAGAGGACTAAAAGACAGTAAAGGATATGGTGCAATTGTGCCAGGAAGCAAAGTAATAATACTCAGTGAATAACACTCAGTGGATGGAGAGGGTGTTTGTGTTTCACATAATGTTTCCTGTGACTGAGATGTAGATGTAAACAGATTTCTATACTTGTTTGGAAGAATTGCCACCCAAGATGCTGCAAGTTTCTCCCTAGAAAACTATAGTGCTCTGCCATCCCAAATACTTATCTATACTTATGTGACAAAACATCAGCAATCAAGCATATACAGAATTCAAAATTCATATTTGGGGCACAATCAGTTTTATTGAACCCCTAATTCCTCCACTCTGTGATAAAAGGATTATGGGAACTGGGTCAAAATTGGTCCCTCATTTTTAGCAATTAATATGAAATTTTCCTGTGAGATACAATATAATTAGACAATTTATGTACTAAAATAACACTCTGTAAATTAGATTCATTTCTTTATCAAGAGGATTTTTTTTCCTAACTTCCTAAAAGCTTTACTCATCTTTGCCCTATAACTCAATTACTTACATCCACTTGTGAAGCTCTTGACCTTAAGGGAATAGACTAAGCCACTCCCTTGAGATCTCTTTCTAGCAGTTTAAGTAATGAGGAGTCAGCAAGTGTAATCATGAAAGGAAAATTATTTTCATCAAGAAAATGTATGTTTATGCTTGTCAAAATGATGACTGTAAGAAGTATGGAGATATGCAAAAAGATGTTCATAATTAAAACCTAAGACTGGAATTTTTTTCCCTAAAAGCACACAAATTCTGTCATCAGAAAACTCATACAGATTTACAAAATTTAATTTAATACACTTTTTTTGTTTCTAGGTAACCATCATTTGAATCTTTTGGCCTTCTTCAGAGTTCCTGAAGGAAATTAGCTAATTAGCTCACTGAGCAACCATTAACAAGTATTCTGAAAAGTTATGGACATTTGGCTGGGAGGGGAGATGGGTGAAAAAAATCCAGGTATGACACTAGGATCCTCATTGCCTCAGGGAGAAAAAACACATAAATCATGAAATAAATACTAACAGGAAAGAAAAATCCCCAAAGACTTGATATTGTTTAAACATAAACTTTAATTAATATGCCTTTGTAAATAGAACTGATCATCCAGATTTTTGTGCTTTAGAAACCGACAGGGAAGTTTTCACTGATTCGAACAAGACAGGAGAATGCATACCTCCTTACCTGTTTCCAAATGCTGACTTTAACCCCACTGAAAGACATTTATAATTCTTATTCAAAAGCAAGGGCAGCTCTTGCCTTAGGGGTGCTAGGATCCATTCCCACCAGAATTTTATAACTCTCAGTACAAATCTTTGTGAGCTTTTCTTCCCTCCAGTGCCAAGCACAGACAGTGTGCATGAAAGCATGAAGCCAAACACTGTCACACATGAGACAGGGATATGCACAGGGATGGGGAGGATGCTATGCCTTTGCCTGTACAGAATGTGGGATCCCCACAGCCTGTAAAGCATTGCAGTTTTTATTGTTGTAAGGAAAAGAAAATCAAGACAGGATATTGTCTGTTTAGTCAGTGACAGAATCAGTGGCAGAGAAATGTTAAAAGTCAGAACAGATATCCTGCTTACTCTGAAGTTATGCAGACCAGTCAGCTCATGTTATATTATAGTAGCTAATGCAATAAACGCCACTGTGTGTTGTTGCTTGATCTGGGTGTAGAAATATAAATGTGAGTGACGAAAGTAGACTACAGTTACTCATTTTCTAAAACAGGTAGATTTGTAATTTGGTTTGATTTTTTCCCTGATAATATGTGACAAAAAAAGTCAAGATTATTCAAGTACCATTTAATGTTTAAAAAAAAATTTTTGAATAATTTAAAATGTATGGTGTAGGGAAACTCCCATTTTTGGGAAAATTTTGATGATAGCCAAAATTTGGCCTGGTTTGGAAGAGACCTTACAGATCATCAAACAGCAAGAATTCGTTTTAATATAATGGAAAAGCTGAAGTCTCCTAATAGCTTTCTGTCCTTACACCATAAAAAATAAATTGTACAATATTTCCTTTTTTGTTTATCATGTGGCTGTTCTCAAGATTATTTACATATTTAAGCAACTGGAGTATCTCTCTTGAGAGCATAGGCTAAGGGACGTGAGCCTGTTCAGCCTCGAAAGAGACAACGGGGGGACGTCATCAATGTCTATAAGCACCTGAAAGGAGGGTGTCCAGAGGATGGAGCCAGGATCTTGGTGGTGCTGCCGAGCAATAGGACAAGAGGCAATGGGCAGAAACTGTTGCACAGAAATTCCCACATGAATATGAGGAAGAACTTCTTTATTGCGGAGGTGACTACACTCTGGAACAGATTTTCCAGAGAGGTTGTGGAGTCTGCCTCACTGGAGATATTCAAGAACAGGATGCAATCCTGTGCCATGTGCTCTGGGATGGCCCTGCTTGAGCAGAGAGGTTGGACTAGATGATCCATTGTGGTCCCTTCTAACCTTACATATTCTGTGATTCTGCGACTCTCTTACAGACCATAGATTTGATATCAGTACTGATCAGCACTCTAGTAAAAAGAGCAGAGCCAGGAAACTGCAATATGAATCTTTTTGTGCTGGGAAGCACACAGCAAAGAAGTAAAAATTATCCTCAGGTTAAGAAACTAGAGAGAAAAATCAAAATTAATTCACTATTTAGGCTGTTTCATCTTATGCATTATGAACAATATTAACAGAGATGCACAAAAATGTTTACCCTTATAGGCTTAGATGCATTTACAGACATGTTGGTTTTCTCCATGAGGTCGCTACAGCAGAGAACATTGTGAAGACTAGCAGAAGCTACTCTAATGGTGTAAAAGGTTTTACTGAAATTTCTACAGGTCACAGCTAAGTTTGCTCTATTACCAGTAATATAAAAGCCATCAGCTAAATATCCTCCACTAGCAAAACATGAACTTGAGTGAAAGCCAGATGAAAATGTCTGTTGCCTTTTATGAGTTTAGATCAAGCATTTTATGTTTAATATCTTTTTTTTCCTTCTAATCCAGTGTTGAATTCCTGTCTCACTTGTGGTTTGTATGAAGGTCACAGATTAAAATCAAAATTTTCCACAATCCCTTAAAAGAAATTTAAAAAAAATATATGCATCAATAGAATTTATCTCCTTTAAATTTACTTATTTTTTGAATGACAGTTTGGGAAATTAGCATCTTAAAGTCAAATTCCATAAAAATATTGTGTATTTCCAAACTCTTTAATAGAATTACCCCACAAAAACAGTGGTTGGAAGAGAAGATCTTACAGTCTTATGGCTAAAGGTAAGCTTGCTTTGAACTGCGTGCGCACTCCTGATTCTTGAATTATAAAGTTGTTATTAAAGCTTGGAAGCAGGACAAGTCAAATTCATGAAGAAGCTTAAATAATGCACTTTATGGGTAGCAGTACAATCCTGATGTACAGAGAAAACAGATGGTATATAACTGGAGCAACCCAAAATCTGTTACTCTTTCTACAGGAAGTGAACAATTCATCATGTCAAACCTTATGGTCATTATATTGTGTAACACACCATAACGTCACAGTGCTTCAGAATGATAAAATGCCAGCTACACGCCAAATATTTAGAGTCGTTTGCCAAAAAATCCTGTTTATCTTCATTCATTTCCCTGTTTTTGTTTTTTTTTCCCAACTTAGTCTTGAAGTATTGCTAGCTTTGACTCAAATGATTTGTTCATCATTTTCCACTCACTTTTCTCCTGCAGTATTTTGTAGATCCTGCTTTCAAATTGTGTCCTCCCAACAGATCAAATTCTTGCTTTTACCGTCATACCTATCTGAAAATACTAGGTTTTGTACCATGGAATCAACATAATTAGAGAGGGAAGGATAAATGCATTATCTGGATTTTATGAAAGCAATATTTCATAGATTCATACTTTGAAACTTAATTCATTATGGCTTAATTGTCAGATCTAAAACTCTGAATGGAAATCAAAAATAAAAATAATAGGAAAAAATCCACAAAAAATATATAACTGCTACACAAAATTCAACAGTATTTACTTACCTCTAAACATGAAATTCCTCATCCATGGATGAGTCAACTCACCGTGATTCTTTGGCAGTGTCTCATGGAATAAGGGAAGCTGAATAAATCAGCACTTCAGGAATTCAAGCCACATTATCACCAGAACAGAGTAGGTTTTAAACAGCTCACTGAGAGTCAAAGACAGTCTTTTATCACTGATTGAGGTGTTCCTAAAGATATGAGAATTTCTTAAAAACAGAAATATAAACAAATAACCAAAGGCCCTTCGAAAATCTCAAAATGTCTAATTTAGTATCTTAAAACATTTTAGAAGTAGAAATATGAATGGTTTGTAGTATACAAAGAAACACATAGCAATATAATATTGACATGACAGAATCATAATATTCTGACAACTAAACAAGTGCAAAGACAAAAAGAAGACAAAGAAAACAATAAAAAAAGGAAAACAGAAGTGTTCTCCAGGTTCAGTCACCTTAGATGTTCTAATAACCCAGTGGATCCTCTAGATTTTTAAGGAAACTCTCTAATGAAGCTATGAATTAAAGTAATTAATTCCTTTCATAATATATTTCTATTCCATTTGTCTTTTTTAATGAGTCCTGAAGTTTTATATAACTCATTATGCTGGTTTTTTCCAGGGTAGAGTTAAATTTCTTCACAGTATCTGGTATGGGGCTGTGTTTTGAATTTGTGCTGGAAACAGAGTTGATAATATGGAGATATTTTTGTTATTACTGAGCAGTGCTGACACAGCATCAAGGCATTTTCTACCTCTCACACCACCCCATCAGAAAGGAGTAGGGGAGTGCGTAAGATTTTGGGTGGGGGCACAGCCAGGACAGCTGACTCCAGCTGACCAAAGGGATATCCCAGACCATATGGTGTCATGCTCAGCATATAAAGCTGGAGGAAAAAGGAAGGTGGGAACATTCAGTGTGATGGTGTTTGTTTTCCCAAGTCACTGTTACACGTGGCAGAGCCTGCTTTCCGGGACTTGGCTGCCTGTGGGAAGCAGTGAACAAATTCTCTGTCTTGCTTTGCTTGCATGTGCAGCTTTCACTTTACCTTTTAATGTCTTATATCAACTCATGTGTTTCATCATTTTTACCCCTCCAATTCTCTCCCGTATCCCACTGGGAGAAAGTGTGCAAGCAGCTGTGTGGGGCTTAGCTACTGTCTGTGGTTAAGCTACAACACTTTCAGAGAATATTATAAAGTAAGAGGAAGGCAAGATAAAGACAAGAAAGAGGGCTGATTTTTTTACTTCCAGAAATCCAAACTTCATAAAAAATTCCTCACAGGTTTACTTAGTGAAAGCTAGAGATCTTTGTATTATGTTCAAAACAATCTTTGTCTTTTTCTATACAGAACTCTTTTCTGTGGTCATTTACATTAAAAGTTAGCCAAAGGTGATGGGCATCATGTTGCACAAGGTTCAGTCAGACATACTGAGATATGAAATCAGATCTTTCACCTGGTATGTAATTTCTACTATCTTAGTTTCACTAGAAGAAAAAATCCCAACAACTGTGTGAAACTGTAACATCTGATAGTGATGGGGTCTTGTTTCAGGTATTTTTATGCCTTTCCTGTTAGTCAGGTGATGGGAAGGACATTCTTCACTCCTTTTATGATACACCTTGCCAATGAAACCTTTAGGCACCACTGCAGTTACCAGCTGGTTAGGGAATCACATCACTGGAGATGGACAAACAAGTAATTTACCTCCTTTGCTCATGCCAGAGCCCAGAAAGTCAAGCCAGTTGCTGATACCAAAGATGTGGTAGGGAAACAGAAGGTGGCAGATGCTCTGTGGTTTAGAGCATAATTTGTTGTCTTTATCCCTCCATGGCAATAGTGAGAACAGTATGACAGCTTTTTGCACTCTTTGCTGTCCGTTCTCCTTCTTCTCTGTTTTTTCTACATCTTCCAACCTTTTCTTTTCCCCCTCCCTTTTCCATGGAGGACCATTTTAATTTTGGCTGGTCCTCAGCTTGGCAAGTCAGAGTGGCAAGATTTACTGTTTTGATAAGAAACTTTGGAAAAATTTTGTGCTTTACAGTATACCAATAAAAGTCTAAATTTGCTAGAAAGTAACATTATAGGATCCCTGGGACTGTTGAATTTTTGTTGAGCTCTTCATTTTTGGACAAATCTTTCATTGCAGTGTTACTTATCTTCTTTCAAGTAAGTCACACTCATGATACGATCTCCTTGTCACTTAAGTTTAGCTTTTAGGTTCTGCTAGTGAGCCTGAGGTACTAACCCAAATCTTTCCTCTTGGTAGTGCCATGCGCTAGCAGGATTTAACTAAAGCTTTGGAAACATATGCTGTGAAAATAGACACAAAACAAGTGTGCAATTATTTAGAGTTCAGTAATTTATTTGACACAACACTGCTGGTAAGAATAAAGTAATTGTCTTGTGGTGTTTTGAAATATTCTGACAATCTTTTTACTCTAAGCTAACATAAAGCTGTTCCAGAGAACATAGGGAACTGATTTTTTTTTTTTTTTAAATTGATTATTAAAAGATGATTAAAAAGACATAAGATCTAAATTCTTTATAATATTTCAGATAAACCAGAAATATAGTTGAAATTTCATACTCATTGTAGAAAAAAAGCCATTTCAAACTCCTTGCTTGACACCAATTACCTGCTTGGCCTATCAGCTTTCAGCATTTAAACTCAATCAGAAAGGAAAACAAACGTGCTCGAGTGGATGCACAGTGCACATCACTGTCTATGGCTGATGTCCCAGAAGATAAAGATTTACTGTTTCATTGCGTTATAGCATGATTCTTCCTGAATGTTTTATCAGCCACACATTATATTTTAGACATGCAAGCAAATAATAGTATGGAAAAGCTTCGCCCTTCCTTTGTGTACTGGAACACAGACTTTGCCTTCCCTCAAAGCTTCATGTTATTTAGCTGAGAGGCATGTTTTTGAGGGGGTTTTTGGTACCCTTTTCTTTCTGAATATAAAATATGCATTAAAACTGAGCTCATATCTTAACTGGTTGAGTTACCCATCCCACCAGAACTGTAATTAATGCATAACTTCTTGTCATATCACTGAGGTACCATTTCATGATGCAGTGATCTATTTTGATACCATTCACTGCCATCTGTAAAGCAGAGTTGGAAGCAGTGTGCTTAGAGTACTCTGCACATTGCTGTCTATGCATTAGAGAGAAGAAAGAGGCAGTAAAAAAAATTAGCCTCTTCCTTTGTCCATTCTCTGACCTTGAAATGGTCATAAAACTGTATGGTTTTACATTATTCCTCTAATATTTATATATATTTTACATTATCTTTTCCACTACCATTGGGGGCAATTTTCCTGGGCTTGAAAGACAGCCATAATATCCTACCATGGCAGAAAAATTGAAATGCAAGATTACTCACCACATATCTCTTCACAGAGACTACTTTGATTATTCATCAACTCTCCTACTCCTCTCTTTAGAGTCCTTATATTTTTCCTCAGACTCCTGACCCTTCTCTCAGCTCACTATGTTAAGTAAAGCTTTATCATGCTTATCTCAGTATAATAAAACATTAATTATTGTATCTAAGGGGCTACACAACTAGATACATTACTTAGGTTTTTCCATCTTACTCTTCTATGCAATATTCGTCTTCACTCACCCCAACACGCAGCCTAAAATCCTCTAATTCACACAGTGAGAATTCCAACAAGAGGCTTAGATTCCAACTATGTGCTGAGATATGAAGACTAATACTTTTAACTGTCAGAAATGTCTGATTAATGACTCATAATAATAGGATACAATAACTGCCAACTCTTTCATTTTATGCAAAACAGTCCCCTGAGAACAGTATTATGTGAGAGTCAAACAAAATTATTCTTCTAGTGATACTCAGTGGCAGCATCCTAGTTCAGGGATCTCACTAGCAATATCTGGCCAATCTAGATCTAGAGGGGGAAAAAAAGACAAAAATAATGTTTTGTTTTACTGATACTCTTATTGAAAAATTTTAGTTTATGTATTAAAGGAGCCTGTTTATACAACAAAATGTAAAGTGTTGAAGTAAGATGAGATGAAACCAAAAATTCCTGTGTATAAGAAACCTCATCCCCACTGGAAGATCTAGAACATACTGTTAATGGAGTGTAAGAAGTTTTACATCTCCCCCCAAATAGGCAACTGATTAGATAAGTTGCCCTCTAGACATCTCTGTCTATACTGCTTAAGGAATTAGATAATTGCCTTTCATACAGGTATCTGTATAAGACACCCAAATTTTGTTACGTAGTTCTGAAAAGTGATGCCTCCGTTAATCTTTGCTTTAAGATTTCAAAGAGGAAAAAAGTACATCTTCTATTTTATATTGATGATTAATGAAAATTTCAGTTTAATTTGGAAGTCATATCTACACTATATAATAGGTCATAAGACATACGAGTCCCTGATAGGGTATATTTGGGGGAGGAAGGGAAAAAAAAGGAAGAGGAAAAAAAAGGTGTTTCAGTTTTTCAGAATTTCTCTAAATGCTTATACAAGCACATGCATTTGTTCAGTTCTTTGGAACCGCCCCTTTTAATCTGCACTTAAGGTACTCAGTAGCTCTGTTTTTTGTTTATTTTTCCCAATCTCAAATGCACATTTCATGAAAAGCCCCTCTGGAACTAGTAGAACTTACAGAGGAACAGGTTGTTTCCATGTGCGAGGAAGCATCACAGAATTGTGTATTGTATTCTCAGCACTCCATTCAAAATGTTTAGAAAGATAATATTCACAAAACCTGACAGGCACCAAATTAACAGCTTGAATTTATCCTCCGTTCTTTTTTATAGACTAGTATTTAAATGCAACACTGAATGGCAAGCAAATACCAACATATATTGTATACACTTCAAGTATCAAATCACTTTGTATGAATGAAAACCTAAAAGTAGATTTTAAAATGAGTTTAGCAAAATTGGAGCTGCTACAATTCTTCTATAATTAAGGACATGATTATAGGGCCTTTTTCTTTTCATTGTGTTGTGAGTTTTTCTCAGACACTGCATTTTATTGTTACTGTACTGATATAAAAATGATAGGTTTATTTATTTGTCATATTGCAAGGCTGTTTTCAAATCATTATTTTTCTAATAAATTTTGATTTCTTATTACTTTATATGCATTTTAATGACATCATAAAGCTTCATTTTCATGGTATAATGAATTACAAATTGAGAAACATGTCATCTCCCCAAATTGTAAAAGTATTTCTTCGTTGATTTGCTATGTACCATTAAAAAATATAATCGTATTCATAGCTCTGTGCACAAAGAATTTTGTTGTCAAAGCCACAAAATCCATTGGGGTGTTTGGAATATTCTAAAGCTTTGAAAATTTCTGCAAACCTGCCTAGATGAGCGATTTTCTTGTAATTTAAGAATATTTGTATGAAACAAATTGAAGTAGGTATAATATTTTGGTGTGAAAAGAATCTTGAAACAAATAAAAAAATATACAAGAGGGCATATAGAAATAAAATAACCATACTCTTAGTGCAAATTAGAATTTCCACATTAATTAAAATTAATGGACACAGGGACCAGAACAATGTCTAGGAAATTATAGATAATAACAAGCTCTCAGAGACGGAAATATTGTAGTTTATGACTAAAAACATTTTTTGTGAAGGACTTTTAAAACTGTATTACAAAAGCTGCAGCACCCTGAATGGGGCTCTGAGAGGCCCTGGACCAGCTCACTGATGAAGATAAGATAAAGGGCTGGGGACATTCACAAAGCATAAGCTTAACACCTCGAGGGTGGGACCACAGCCCCAGGGCTATCAGCTACAAGGCTGCACAGACCCTCCCAGCAAGGGAGGAGGGAGGCTGGGGGGAGAGAGGCTTTGGGTGTGTGCTGGAAAAGCCTCTGGTGAGAGGCGCAGTGACCGCCCATCCTCCCCTGTGCAGAGGAACCCAGCTGAGGGGCCCTTCACCCGGGGTGGGGGGAGCTTATCCACAGCAGAGGGGGTTACACGGCCCATCAAAGGCCGCCCCAAAGGGGTCCCCAAACCCTGCACCGGAGCACCAGAGATGATGCAACAGACCCTCATTGTTGCAAGGGACAGTGTGTCAAGCTGGCCCCTGCAAGGGAGGCACGTGGGCGTTCCCACCTGCCCAAAGCGTGTATTAATCCACGGGACTCTCTACTCTCTGGCATGTGGCTGCGTGTGGCCGCGTGTGGCTGCGTGTGGCTGCGTGGCCATGGCAGCGGGGGACCCTCACCACCAGAAGAGCAGATGGAGGGGAGCAACGAGACATCGCTGGGACCCCTGGATGGGTGATACGCTTCCACCTAACCCGTCACTCTCTCCCTGTCCCCCAACCCCCCCACATGCTTCTTTCTCTATTTCCTTCTTTCTTTCTTTTCTCTTTCCTTCTCTGCCTCTTTTACTATTAAATAAAATACATCAATTTTTTGGCACCAATATCTAACCTCGTTTGGTTTTAATCTCGTTTTTGGGAATATTTTGAACCTTCTAAATTCTTCCCGGTTTATGCACAGAGACTTAGTTTTCTTTGCTCTTCTGGGTTTAAAACTGTATAGCAACACAAGCTCATTACCAGTGCTGACAGCTTTCAGTTTTCTGGATGTGCAGATTGTCTCTCAGCCCAGACCAAAACTGATAGAGTAAATTTTTTTCTACTCTCTTCTTCCTTCAAGGAAAGAACTTATTTCTGTTCTAGCCTACCTCATGGTTGCTACTATTTCCTTATTAACTCCAGCACGCAGGATTATGAAGAAAACAGTAGAGCCTGATCTCTTGGCACTCCTCCACTCTATTTCTCTGTGTACTCAATATGAGTTAATAGGATGAATATAATCAATTTAATTTGACATATTCAGATCAAGAACTGTTGCCTTTTGGGATATTTAATAAGTATTTTTACTGTGTCTTTATTCCCAGTACATTTGTGCTGTCCAAGTCAAAAATTAATTTAAACTTGAGATCAAAACTTTAGACCCCTGATGTATTGATGTACCCACTTGCAGATTTTTTTCTTGATTTTCACTGGAGTAATTCTGAGGTTTATACCAATATCAAGCTGGTACCAGACTTGGTCTTACTACTCCATGGACCAGTGATTAGACATAATTCCCTTTTTTCCTCTCCTTTTATATTTGATTCCATAATATTCCAAACAGAATAGGTGAAAATACTCCAGATTCACATCAAAACAATTGGTAGAATTTGACCCTATTTTCTGCATGTTGTTTAACCACTTTCTTCTTAACATTAGTATTTCAAAGTCTGAACAAACTTACTTCATGTTTTGAATATGATGCAGGCCTTCCTAACCCCTACTGGTAGGCTACACATTTCTGTTAATAAAACGACTGTTATTAAATTTTCACTTAATGGACAGAAAATAACACTCTTAGAAAAATACTTTCTATAGCTTTGCCTTGAAATCATCATAATGTTTGTCAATAAATAAATTTATTTTTAAGACCTTTGACCAGTCATCTTCTATGCAGAAACTCCAATACTTTTATGTGATCATATGGTACCCTGTGAGGATTCATGATCAGAGAACTTCTCTTGTCTTTGAAGTCTTTCATGTTGAGCTGACATTAGTCACTCATCACACATTAGTGTTGAGAACTGCATCTGCATTTGCACTAGAAGTAATACAAATTCTTATATTTACCTTTAAGGTTATCATCTCTACTACATTCTCATTCCTCAGGTTTGCTTATTTGTTAGTATAATATTTCCAGCTGCACCAAAAATACATTCTGTATAATCATTGGAAAGAGAACATCTTAAAATCCTAACAGCTGTTTTATTCAAGAAGGGCTATATATAGATTAGATCTCATCTCTTTCCTGTCCTAGGTCCACCTGTGATTCTCAGCTTCAGTGACAGACCTACAAGCTTGCTGGATAAGAGAATTTGTCTCCTAACATTTTTTTTTGGCTTGTTTTGAGGTTTTGTCAAGAAATAACAGGAAATACAGGGTTTTTCTCTATAGTTCTGTTTTATTCCTAATTGCAAAGCTCTGATTGAACTGTAGAGTGTTTGAACACTATTATGATAATAGAAAGTCAAAGCTACAGTTAGACAAAGGTAAATAATTTTTATCAATGTTAGGGATTAGTCTGGTGGTATGGCTAAGAATAGAAATATTATGTATTTTCCATTCCATTTACTAAAGAGAAAATTGAAGGGGACTATGAAAGGTTTTCTTTAACTACATTTTCCCCTGCTGGTTACTCTCACTGTCCTTCAGGGTGGCCCTCTCCATGACTATAACTGATCTGACATGCTTTTTTTCCGTATTATCATTGCTAAGTCTTTCTAGTGTTACAGGAATCATTCTTCATGTCCAAAGAACCATATGAAGTTAGATAGTTTGAAGACAGGGCTATGGAGAGAAAATTTAAATTTTCCAAAGAGAAAATTTAACACAGCCTCCAGGATTCATTGGCTGGGTCTACATTAGCAGGTAATTACCTCCTAATGGTACAACAGGAGTGAATAAACTGAAACTCTGTCCTTACAGCATAGCCTGTGTGAGCTTGGGTTTCACTTCAAGATAGTTTAGTTGTCTCCTAGTTAATATTTCTGTCTTACATGTGATACAAAGCCATAAAAGTAAAGGTATTTTGCAGCCCTGACCACACTACCAACTGTGGTACTGATCTTTTTCTGTGTTAGGCAAATGGTAGTAGCATATCATAGCCCACATCAATATGGCTCAAATAAAAATCTCATAAATGGAAAAGGAGTTAGTTTCTGTTCCTGCCTGTGTTTTTGCCTGTTTCTGTTCTGTGTCCAATTAACACACCAGCATGAAATTGTCTTGGGAATATGGAATGAATAGCAGCAATGAGTGTAATGCCCTTTTTGCAGTCACAGTTGTAGGCTTTCTTCTTTGAGTTCATGGCACTGTGAGCTACTACTACTTCATTATCATGGCTTAACATTTCAAAAAACCACACCTGTGTTAAAAAGGAAGTGTCTCTCTCCCCTTTCCTCTTGTGAAGTCCTGCAACACTAAACTGGTACAGATCAGTGGCCTGACAAGTTTATGGTCACCAAATCCACTATCTTGGGCAAAATAATGGTCAAGACTTTAGATGCCATTCTCCAAAACTTCTCGTTTGGATAAAGTGGATAACACCGAGAAAAATTTACAGGCTTTTAGTGACAGGCTTTTAAATGGTGTGGAACCTATCTATTGAATTTTCTGCTGACAAATTTGTGGATAATGTCAATGTGGTTAATTACATATTCCTATCTCAAATTTGTGGGGATTTTAGTACTTTCTCTAAAAGGATCATCACAATAATTCACCATATTTCATTCTGGCTGGTTCACTGAGAAATGTTACCTACTCCCATACTCACATCACTAACCAATGTTGTACCTGAACAAGAAAGAGATAAACCTAAATTGAGTGGTGTGTACCTTTGGTTGTCTAAATCTAAGCTAGGTGGGACTATATGACAAATATAGGGGCAGGGGTGGTGATATGAGGGTGGAGCAGGATACTCCAAGTGTCTTCAAGAATATAGTGCTTTTTATAAAAAAAAGTCATTCCCACACTGATGGTTATCTCTTATTTTTTGTTTGGTTTCCTCCATAAGAGTACATACGCAAAAATCCTAAAAAAAAAAAAAAAAAAAAAAAAAAGAAAAAAAAAAAAAAATTTTTTTTTTAAANNTGGTTGCCCACAAAAAAAAAAAACGCAAAAAAACCAAAAAAAAAAAAAAAAAAAAAAAAAAGGTAAAGAAATAAAAATCTCTTGTTCTGAATGATCTCAGGTATAGTACTTGAGGTCTTAGAAGTTAGCGGGCTAACCCAGCCTATATTTTCTATGACTCTACTCCTTTCTCTGCAATAAAGACCGTGCAAAACACCACAATGCTGGTTTTTCAGAGTCAACAGCCTTAAATTCTTACTGAGAATAAGGTTTACTGTTTCTGATTTCAAACCAAGTGAAAATAGAGCGTTCAATGAAATCATATACCATTAGAAATGGTAGCGTGTCTGCAAATATGGCAAAACATGCCTCCCTCCTCACGGGATCAGAAAGAATTTCACAATTCACAGCTGAGCCTCTACCTGCAGACTGTCTACTAAAACAAGAGATGAAAACCTGCACCTGCTGTCTTTCCTGCAAGCCATTAGCCACCTGGGCCTGAAGTAGCTGCTTAAAACTTCATAAAGAGAAATACATGACCCAGTCAAGTCCCAGGAACAGGTTTTCTCTGCCACTGCTTACTCTCCATAGGCCGCCAAGGGCTGGAGTATCCTGTGAATGATGAAAAAAAGAACAAGGGAGGGGGAAGGGGAGCGTTACAAACAGCAAACATTAACTCTATCACTAACTGCTCTGTACCCTGAATAAAAATACCCTCTCTTCTGCTTGTCATTCTAGTTTGTAGGCTGAGAATCAATGGCCATATGACAGGAAAGCATCTCATTTGCGGCCCTTTGATCATATCATCAGCTCATAACCCACTGCTTTTGAAAAAGACATGGAACCATGTGCGTAGGTCTTTAGAGGACTCTGGTGAGTGCAGTTCTATGGCTTGCTTAGTACTGGGGCTCAATTATATTCACACAGGGCATAGGCTGGGCAGGTGTTTTCTGACACACCTAAATGCCAGGCAGAAGATTCCCTCACAGCTCAGAGCCTCAGAACAGCTTTTAAAGACAAAAGAGCCTTTATGATTCAGTGCTATGTGTCATCTCTCTGCAACTCTGACACCAAGGCTGTCATTCCTCCCTCCCACTGCACATGTAACAATGACAGGTACAGAAGAACATCACAATTTCTTTTCAGGCTGAAAACTAGAGTCCTCACACAGGGGGTTCCTGATGCAATCTGTGGCAGGGAGCAAATAGGAAAGGTATCTGTAGATGTGCTTTTGTCCTCAGTGAGAAATGAGAACAATAAAGCAGTGCTAGATAGGCTCCTAAACTTCGCCATATGGAAATCCTGAGAGCTCAGGTATGAGCATGCAGTCAGACAGCAGTGCTGGTGGTACTCGCCACCACGAAGGTCAGTTCAAGAGCTTGTAATCCAACGTCTTCTGCGTTTCACCCAAAGTGTGTTGGTTCTACTGAACTGTCATAAGCGGGGTCTTCATCGTCTGAGATGAATTGAGGCATTGTTTGCCTATTCTTGTTACCCAAAGGCAGTTGGATATTTCCACAAGGTTATCATACTGATGCATACATTTTGATGCTGTCATTTCCTCAGGAACCCATCTGGGATCTTCTTGAATCCTTGCAAAAGACAGCAATAATAAAGAGGTAATAATAAAATAGAGTGAGACAAAATAAGCAAGATATCACTGAACTACAAATGCAGGAAAAAGACAAATTAATTTGAATGAAAGGAAGTGTGAAAGAATGAATAAAGTTCATTAGTTAAAGGGTTGAGAGGTAGTGGGAATTAGCACATGTGACAGTACTTCTAATAGGATGTGTATGTTAAAGAAACTCATGTTAATGTGGAGCAGCAGGTTCAGATCCTTATAAATCACTGGTGCACATTTGGTAACTGACTGGAATGGAGAACCCAGTTTACTTTTCTCCAAAAGGACTCTTGGTTGCACTTGCTAAGAATATTCTCAGTGTGCTTCAAACAAATACACTTTTTGTGGTACGACTTGGGAGCTCACTTCAGAAGTACTGTGATGATCTTAACCAAAAGGCTGACTTTTCATTTAAATCCACCAAATATCCTGTATAGAAATCAGCAGGCAGTGAAGTGGCATTTTCAGTAGTTACAATATAGAAGGAAGCCCAGAGAACTGCAGGTGTTTATGGAGAAGTGGGATGGAAAAGACAGTTTTCTACTTTACTGAGGAGTGAAACTAAATCTGATGTCTAAAAGAGCTGATACGAACTAAATTTCACTGATGCTGCTGCTGAGATGGTGATATGACATTGAAAGATATATCGGCATATGAAAATTTCTTTGAAACATTTTAATTTTAGTGTCATTAAGACATATGGCATGCATAATTTTAATACATCTTCGTGTCAGATGATCCTTTTTTTTTCAATTTTAATTTTTGCAATGTTATTCTGAGCTAAAAATTCAGAATTACCTTTTCTAGATTATGTTTCCAAATATCACAAACTTGCAATAGCATCATATCCTTTAATACTACTACATCTAACAATACAATGGTTTTATTATTGCCCTGTGCCCAAATACAACTTGTTTCTTTTGCAGCTCTCAGGCAGACAAAACAAAACAAGTCTTTGAGGAGGAAAAACATACTTAAAAGGAAATGTACCCATTTGTCTCAGCATAACACTCTGAAAAGGCATAGGGTAAGAAAACAATAAGAAATACATAAAGTGAAGAGAAGCAAATAAAATCATGAGTAATACTATTTGGATGCTTTTCCTAACATAATAGGTTCCATTGTTGAAAGAAGCAATGTATCTGCAAAAACTGCCACAAATGATTCACCAGCTAATAAAGCTTGCATTGAGAGTTCAATGTTCACCATGAATCATTTAGTTAAGACCTGCTACTCCCATATTCTTTTTTCAGCTCTTTAAAAAAACACACTGACATTCCCCCATTACTTCCTTAAATTCTTTTTTCATTTTATTTGGATATCCAAAGAACTATTCTCTTGTACCACAGCTACAGTGAGAATAAATACTTTTTACCCATGTCTTTGCCCTAATTCTGTCTTTTATAAATGCTTTAGAAATGGAGATGTAAGCATTACTTTTCCATTTCTCCTGCTCTCCTTTCTTTGCTTTTTTTCCAAGATAGAGGCAACTGCAGTCCAAGCAGTGTATTCACAAAAGAGGACTCACAAAATAACTGGCCTTCATCTTTGTGTTTGACTATACATTGAGAAGATAATGGAATGTGAGATGGAATTTAAATTGGCAAAACTAGCTCTGTTATTTTGTTGGTAAAATTATTCAGATAAGCTGACATAACTCTCAGTTCTTTGGGATCACAGGCAACAACTTTCTTCCAAAAATTGCAGAATGTGAATTGTTGGGTTCCTCTTATCTTCATTACAGCTTTTTATGTTTCCCTTAACAAGGTGTTTTTTCCAGCTTTCAAATCACAAATGACTTCAGAGAGATCTAGTGTGATCATTAAGGACTGTATTCAGCAAATGTCAGCCTTACAGAGCCTACATCTGTAGGGCCTCTTAGGCTCTCACAGCATGACAGCTTTAAAGCTGAAAAGTCTCAGTGCACCACCCCAGTGAAACTCGGGCATCATCTTCCCTTCTGACTAAATTGAAACACAGAGGCACTCCTGTGATACATTTAATTCAGGACAACTCTGTTCTCAGGAATAAGGCCACAGAAGGGAGTCCCATTCTGTTTTCTGCTACCTAGTAACATACCTTTGCATTTTCTGTCAGACACACAAGGCCTAAGCTTCAGTCATCATCACTTATGTGATAAATGAGTGAATGATAAATGTTGGCTTTCTCATATACAAATTTAACATTTACAAGTGATAATGTACTATGTAGAAATAGTGTTAAGGTAAAATATAGTTAAGTAGAAAAAAAGTTAGGGTGAACTGTAATTTCGAAATAGTTGTAATATGTTGGGAAATGTAGTAATAAATACATGGTAACAAATATCTTTTAAGTTGATAAAACACGGAGCCAGAGATCAGGACATCTGAAAGAAACAAAGAAGATAAACCACATGCATGCCAGGAAGTCTGTTATCTCATCAAAACTCACACCTCCCAAAGAAACTGTCAACTACAAATTAGGTTGGAACTGAGGAGACACAGAGGGGGATGTCTGCCTTCAATTCTGAGATGATCCAGAGGACCTGAGACGGTGTTGCACTGGCAGAAGGGAGCAGGGATCGGAGAGGTGGAGAGTTGAGTGAAGTGTAAATTATTTTCTGGGCTTAATGAATATGTAAGTTTGAGAAGGTACTTAGGTTCACAGCAAAATGAATAGAATTGTGCCTCTGGCAATATTGCTAAGTGCCCAGCGCTGTGTTTGCCTTTGTTCTACTAATAAATGTTCAATATTATGCTGCTGAAATTTCAGCTTGTGAGTTCAATTATCACAACTTATATATAAATTCAGCAGTGAGCTGGTGTGATAGGTGGACCATATTTGCTCCCCAGTCCTCCAGTGCTTAGGTAAGGCTTATTGGCCAAAGCACTGCTCAGAGGTTCAGCATTCAACCAAGAAATCTTGTTTCTGATTGTTCTTCAATTGTAATTTACTTGCTACAATAAAATGTTCTTTTATGCATCGGTGTGTGTCTATTTGCGATAGTAGAAGTCAAACAAAACCATCACAACCTGTCTTGACATAAGAAGGATATTTTTGCATCCACTGCACGAAGAATCTGGAGCACCTTCTGCCCCGTACACAAAGTGTAGTGGAAGTTAAGTGACCTATATAGAAAAATTTTGTTCTTCAGACAATTTCATTGTCGGCATGTTTTATTAACCTTTGTTAGCAAGTGAAATAAACACCTTCTTTGCTGGAGATGGTTCTGGATATAAAAACAATCATATGTTCAGGACTCATCTTTGTTCTGTACCAGCCTCAGAGGATGAAGAATCATGAAAGAAGATAGGATACTTTCTAGCTTTACAAAGCATTTCAGATTGTAAAGTTCTTAACAGCTTTAGAGCAGCAATGGCAAATTGTTTATTTTTGTTTTGAACAAAGCTCAAGTTCTTACAAATCCTCTTTTAACAAAAAGATCATGTGGCTGTGCAAATGGTCCAGACAACAGAAACAGATACTAAATAATTATTCAGACAGCTTAGAAAAATTTTTTTCTTTAAGACTCTGGCAGCTGTAACATACACATTAATTGCTTTAATATTTTTATTTTTTTAAACATTTTTACTGGAAAGCTACAGACATTATGTAATCACCTAAAATTATTCCCCTATGGTTTAAAAATTGTTCCTGCTTGGTTTCATACACAAGAACCTGAGAGGTATAGATATATAGGAGTGTACATCTATTTGTAGCTGTAGATGTTCTCTTAGAACATTATTGCATGGATAACACTGAATCACAGTAACACTACACAGACTTGTGTCTGTGTTTTGTCCATAGGGAACATGGAGACATCTGCAATATATCAAAGAGCTGGAAAGCTGGTCTATGCTTCTATCAGTCTGAGTGAACAAACTTTTAAGGAAAGAAAAGGCTCCAGCAATAATCTTGTAAGGCTATTCAATCAGTGATGAAGCAGATGTTTCTTCATTAGGAAAGGTCCCATCTCCTCTCATGTCTTGTATGCTACGTGGAAGAGAAGCAAGCTGGTTTATCTTCTAGTAGAAATTAAAAAAAAAAAAAAAAGAAAAAGTTGATGGCTTTGTTTCTATTTTCTTGCTTGTTTTAATCATCCTTCTAGAACACGAGAAACAAACAACGAAATTGGATGGCATATGCTTGTTTTTCAAAGTGGAGTATACTGATAATGGAAAAAACATTAGGAGATCTGGAAAATCAAAGAAAAACTAGAAGAAATTATGAGACTGAGGATGGGCTGGGTTGTCTCAGCAGACATGGAAAGTATACAGAACTTTCTTACAGGAGAAAAATGGAGTCACCTCATTAACTTTCAGATAAGTTTGAATGGTAGGGCTCCAGTGTAGCTGCCAGATTTCTTCAGCAGAATGGAGAAAAATCTGTTGGAAGACTAAAAAAATCTCTGTTGGTTATCTCACACTAAAATGTTGATAGATATTGCCTATTCTGTCCATCTTCTAGCTTATTAAAATTGAGTGACCTCCTTGAGAAGAGTTAAGTAGATGTAGTCCTTTCTTCAGCAAAAAGTGAACTTTTTGTTTAGAGATGAGCTGTGTCTTTGCTCAGGTTTATAAGTAGAGACAGAAGGTATACATATATAATTACAGAAAGTAAGTACTTTGCCCCAGGCAAGTAGAAGACATTCAACCTAGTGAAGGTTACAGGTACAGTCCAAGAACAGTGCCTTATACTTGAATTGCTACAGATATACTTTTGCAGGCTAATGTGTCTCAAGCTGTCATCATGAGTGCACTCACTGTAGCCTCTAACAATGGCTGGGTTTAGATCAATATTTTGTGTGATCCTCTTAAGGATGACATTTGAATCTCTCATTGCAGGAATGCTAACTAAACGGTCAGACAGATTTTGCTGTTCATCTTCATTCCTACACAACTTAAGCTCTAAAATGACAATTTAGAGGTACTGAGATTCTTTTGGCACAAACAAGGTACAATAAAGCAAATTTTAGCTGTCTGAGTCACAAACTGGCTCCTTCATGTTTGCTACTAGACATTGTCTCTTATTCAGGGCATGATAACTAAAGTCTGTCTTTTATATAATATCCTTTTTTTCTCTCCTCAGAGCCCTTAAAACATTCATATGTGAGAATTATTTAATTCTTGACTGTTCAGTTTCTTTAATTGATCTCTTATCAAATTGTTTATACTTACTTAAGGCCCATCAATGGCTGCCTGTTTTCTTTTAATGATTGAATGAGGCACATGCTCTGTGCCTTTTTTCTTTGTACATTTTCTCATTAATAGACACACATCTCTAGTAACAATTATGCCTGTCTTCTGCTTCCACTGCAATTATCTTCCTCTGTGTCTGTTCTGTAAAAGATACTTAAATGCTCTGACCTCTTAATCTTACTTATCCCTGTGCAAAGAACTCTTTTCAAAACTGTTTACTGTAGCTTTTTTTTTAAGTTTCCATAGTTAATACAGTTCATAGTTCATAACTTCCACCTTTCATTTTATTCTTCTTGGATATGCTAGGGTTTTCATTCCATTTGAAAGACTAAGTTTGTTTGAACTTCAGTCCTTTTTTGGAAATGTCCTTTTGAAGTCATGCTATAGTGCATAAAATTAAGAGCTGTTTACTGGAGCAAGTAATAGAACTTGGGATTCAGAAGATAGTGTCCTGGTCACCATAGAAGAGTCTTACTATTCTCACAGTGGCATGATAAAATATTTCATGCATTGGCAAAACTTCAGCATGATAGAATGTCATCACATAATACTTTCATAACTGGTCCTTTGAGTAAGAGATGAGTCCTGGAATGAAGCAAATAAGAAACTGATGTAGACTACATATCTTGCAACAAAGTCTGTAGACACTTGGCCACTACATTTTTCTAGCTGCCAAAAAGATTCACTTTTCTACTCATTTAATTCTTCCTCTTTCTCAGATTTAATCTCAGATATAGCTAAGACCAGTTGTGCATGAACTAACATAAGATAAAATTCACAGATAAATATCTGAGTAAAGTAAGAGGCCAAAGTCTGAAAGGAATAAGGACACATATACACAATATGTTGACCTTCATATTTCACAAAAGGTGGATTAAACACTCTCCTACTGAAAATTCTGGTTCTTTAAAGCCAGTTTTTATGTGCCTAATTCTCTCTATGTATTGCATAGAGAACCTGTAAAACTGACTTGAGGCTGTGGGTTCCACTGTTGCAGGAAGGCTAAAAGTTAGGTTTTCCGCAATAGTCAGCATTGTGATACTTAAATCTCTTTATGGATCCAGACTCCCGAAAACCTATTATTAAATTGGTAGGTGAAAAAATAGATGCTGACTCTACTAGAAAATGAGAATAACTGTTAAATTTCAACAGCTACATGACTGTGAAAGGCCTGAACCAATAACTATAAGCAGGTCAAATGTGAACCCTCAAGCTCTCCAGATCCATTAACTTTCAGATCATTTCTTAACATGTGCACTAAAAATGACACTCAGTTTTCACCACCTTCACCTCCTGCTCATCTCTACCAACCAGAAAAAAAAAAAAAAGGAAAGAAGGTAGTTGCTGAATATACTGTTATTTGATGAGCCCAGTGGACCCAATGTAGTAATAGCATTATCTAATTCCGCCTTTCAGAAAATTAAACAAAATAAAATAAAATAAAAGTATTTAAACTTGAGTAGATATCGAAAAAGTGCATATACACCATGCTTGTAAGGAACATTGTGTTTGTTTCAGAGAATGGACCTTGGTTTATTTTATTTCATTAAACTTTTTTACCACTGATAAGATAAAATTTCTCCATTGATTATAGCCATGTTATTCTGAGAGCTATTTTTGTTTAAAAAATGAAAGAACAGAAAAACAAAATGAGAAGATTGAGAAAACACACTTTCTGCTTACTCTCCGCTGAGGTCACTGCAGGTCAGGTATATCTGCAGGTCTTGGGCAGGCAGGTTGGCATAATAGGCGCAGCTCTCGGCCCTGGCTTGCTTCATTGGTCTGGGATACCATCTGGATGAACTTGGCAGGTGTCTTTCTCTTCCTGGTTCTCTTGAGTTTGGTCAGGGGTGGATAAACTGTTTCATCTCAGTGTGTCTGTGCCATATGCTGCAGGAAACAATTGATTTCAGTCTTAGGTCAGAAGCCAAGAGAGAAAGGGAATGGAGAAGAGGGGGAAAAAACAGAGAACGGAAAGAGGCACCTAGGGAAATAAACACAGGGAAACAACCTCAGAAATGCTAAAAAGAAGTTTCTACTACAACAGTCATGGCATGAGATTTTTCAAAACTTGTTGACATTGAGCCATCTCTGAAACACCTCAAGTGCAAAGATACTGTCTAAATATTTGCAGTGACAGAGAAGCTCTTCGTACCTTTTAAAGGTTACTTCTCTGAAGACCTTGTCATTGATCATCAATGTCTCGTTAAAAAATATGAAAGGATTTATGCAGTGCTATGATTAAAAGTGTAAACACCCCCTAATATTTATAGCCTGTTCACTTTTTCATTACTTAACTCCCATTGTTCATAATTTTCAGTCTTCTCAAAGTAGTAGGGTCATCTTAATTACTTACATCCAGATTAATATTTTCAACATCACACTTTCATTTTCTTCCTTGGCTTTGAATTGCTAGAAAGTACTGTGGTTTTTTTTCCCTACCAAAATCTTTCATTTGGTTGCTGATACAAACACTGTTTAAAAATACCACATTCATTCTGTTTCAGTTGAAACAAGAAATTTCCTCTTTTTTCCATTAAATAAAACCCTCTAACTTCCAATATAGGACTACTTCAACCTGTTTACCTTTGCTACCAAAAAACCTGAGAGGTAAGACTAGAGTGAGCATTTTATTAGCAGTCACAACCCCCAGTCGTAGCCACCCTTTAGGCAGCCTTAAAGCATGCTGCATCATATATGGTCTCCCAGGAAGAACAAAGTCTGCTGCAAGGCAAGGACTGTAGCCATGAAAAAATAGAGCAGACAAATCATAGCACAGACTACCACATTTCCCTGCTCACTTTAGCTTGCACAGTTTGTTAACATGGGGGGAAAAAAAGAGCCTACATATCATTTCCCTGTGAAAGTAATAAATCAAGCTAGAAAAAAAGTGAGGCACTGGTATACAATATACAATTGTTTCTCATCATACCTGGATCTAAATGAGACCAGTTACCCAAGAGTGTTATGATTCATAAAAGAGAAATGGGATCCTTCAACACCATGCCCACAACATGGGCATGTAATAACACTGACAGTAATAACACTGAAACAATGTTATGATTGGTGGTCTCAATTGCTCCTTAAAGATTTGAATAGTTCATTAGAAAGTAAGAACTTCCATTACTTGTAGTCTAGAGATCCTTATATACTTTCACATTTTTGCTTTCAGCAATAAGCTTGCTTTTTCTAAAAACTTCTGTTGTGTTTATATTTGATTTCTTTACCTCTCTGCTTTTTAATGCAGATGATTTTCTCAGCAGGAGACAGTCACAATATTGATTCTATTGATGTAGATGATACATATATACATGTATAACCCTCTGAATATAACCACCCCTTTCTTCTTGTTTACCGGCTTATGACTGTGCTGAAAACAAGAGGTGGGCAACTACTGTACCTGCATGTGGCAAAAAATTTTCACTTATTTTGTCACACATTGACATTTAAATCTCTACTGCAGGAAAACATTTCTGAATCTAAAATATTCTTACAATTTTAGTTGTAAGAATATTTAAGTTCTCTATCATCTGAGCAAATATTTCTGACTTGTGTGTGTCAATTATGCCATTTCAGGTAATTGTAGCTAGGCTACAAAACCAACAAGGAACAGAATAATCCATATAAGAATTACAATTTGTTGTCTGCAAACATGAGTAGATCTTGCTATGGCATGGCTCTACCATCTGTTTATTTTCTGAAAAAGAGATCACCATGTATCTTGTCTTGTAAGAGGTCCATTTAGAGTAGCAATTTTAGGTCGGTGATCACTAGAATACTATGCTACACATGCCATGTATGAGCTTGTTTTAACAGATAATTGAATATAGATTGAAAAGAGCTATTATGGTCCAGTCAACTGATATTTGCTATAAGAAGGCTAACTATTTGATTCAGATTAGACCTCTCATTCCTTCTCTCTTTAAAAGAAGTTGAAACTATATTTGGAAATGCACTGCAGAACTGCTTATGCTCCATTAGATTATTTTCTAATAATATTAGTCTAAAAAAATAATTAACATTAAAAAAAATTCGGGTACAGCCTCACAGTATCATTTCTCTGATAGCAATTCCAGCTGAAAACATACTTTGGCCTTTTCCTATTGATTCAATCCTCCTTTTAATTATCCCAGTATAGCAACTCATGGTCCCAGGCTGGGGGGACAAAAAACTACAAAATAAGATATTTTTCTTCATGAGAGGAGTAGGATTGGCCTATTCTGACCGTCCATGGAATCAGATCAGGAAAAAAAATTATATTGTAAAAAATATTCAGATTTATTTAACAATCAGAGGTAACATCCCAATAACACTTGTTTTAGAAAATTATATGTATACGCAAAGTCGGAACTTTAAAAGCAACACATTTAGGTTCACTGGTAAATTTCAGCATCCAGTTGATCAGGGACTTATGAAAATATTATATATAAATTTTCTTACTATTCTTTTGATAGTCATACTGGGGACAACTCTTTTTCAGCATTTGTAAGTTGCAATACTGAACCATAAGGAAAAATCTTGGCAAAATATTCTCAGAACACACAGAATAGGTACTTCCTTCTCAATTTATTAAGACAGAGAAAACTCACATTGAGAGCAATTAACCCATGTACAGGTATAGTGTGTATCTCTGCAGGTCCAAAAGCAGAGCTAAACATCAAAGTGAAGCCAACAATCAGGATCTATTCTTCAATTTCTCTATTCTTCAGGGGTAGAAAATATGTCCTATATCAATACTAAGTCATACGTCCCCAGATAAAGCTAAAGCTGTCTCATACTTTACTGTTTCTGTGCTAACTTGGGGCAGAAAAGTAGTTGTATCCTTTGGAACTGATTGCTGTAGCAGTGAACTACTACCCACAAAGGTAATTCCTGAAGCAAAAGTATAATAGCACTAATGCTTGCAGTTTGCGGCAAAATATCTCCCCTCAAATTTCTTCCAGATAATGTCTTCACGATGCAATAGGATTGACGTGGAAACTGATGACCAAGAGCATTTGCTGCTAGATGTATCCACAGTTGATTCCTACACATGCTGCAGGAGCCATCCTGTGCTATCAGAATATGTAAAAAGCATAAGAAGATTCAAAATGAATGAAATATATCTGTTTCTCTTATCTCTCTTTCTCTCTATTTTTTACTACCCTCAAACTTGACATAATGGAGACTAACAGCAGACTATTCAGAAAGTTAATTCTAAACTGCTTACTGAGTGAACTCTTGTTGAGCTCAAATACACAATTTAAGGAAAATATTGGCTAGTTTTATTGGTGTGAGGGAAAGGTTACTCATGGCAGAGTACGCCATCAAAACAAATAATTCTGAAAAAAATAGCATCTATGATTTCTAGATGTTCATTATATATTCTGATTAAAGCATAAAATTAATAATATATTCTAAAAAATTAATATGTACATGGTCCAAAAATGTTATCAGTTTCCATTTTACTGTGTCTGAAACTTCAGAGCTGGTTTTAAAGGAATTCTACCAAGCACCTACTTATTTGTGAAGGAGGCTTTCCACTTCCAATCCCGTTCATTCATCTTTGTGAGCTGGGATCTTTCTCTGCTTCTGCTCTTTCTCTTTTCCTAGCTCATCAGATAGTTTGTGATTTAATATGGATTGATCTGTGCTAAACCTCTGAAAACTGTTCAGTTTGGTTTAAAAACACGTGGTTTTGACAGAAACTTGTCACATACTATGTGCAAGTGTGCTCATGAACAGCTACTGAAGATAGTTACCATCCATCTCTTTATCCTAATAAATACTTAATTTGCATGTACACGTCATCACTGAGTGCTTTAATCACTTCTCTACTGCATATTAGAAGGAAGCACCTCCAGCTAGTCCTAGAATAATGAAATGTTCAGGTTACCTGAGTGCTCATGATAGGTGAGAGAAAAATTTCCTCTAGAACAGAACTTAATTCTTGCTGTCTTCTTAACATAATCGGTTGACTACCTTAGTTCCAGTCTTTCGCATCTTTTTCACAGTGGACTGATTCCATAACTCCGGGTTACAAATTCTACAGCTATTTCATTCTAGTGTCTCAGTGCCCTGTAAAATCCAAACTTCTTAGAGTTTCTATCTTTTAACTGTTATAATAACAATTTAAAAAATAAAAAATCAGAGTTTAATTGACACAGGTATCTGATATAATTAGTCAAAACATTTTTTTTGAATAAAGTTTATTTGACCAAGGTCTAAACTCTGTGTGTCTTGCTGCCTGCATCTTGTCTATGCTGCAGAGAAATGGCATCCAAGCTTTTACGTAAAACCATCTGGTAATTCTTAATTTTCTGCATTCTCCATTGTAAGCTCTACTTCACTTTTCTGACACCAAAAGTCTCATAAGCTATTCTGGGAATCCAAACACATCTCTTGTCCGGTTTCAGATCTCTCATGTCTAATTAATGCCTCTTCATTTTAACAATGAAGCACCCAATTAAATACATTAATACAGTTATGAACCACGTTTCCATAAGACTTTTTGCTAGTTCTCTAAACGTATTAATTATGCTTCATGTAAATATCAGTATAAGAGAAATTTATTTCCTGCAAATGTTGATATGAAAATGCCTTTTTAATTTTTATACTGTTTGTTGGTATATAAAACTTAGGATGTTTTTATATTGCTAGAAGAAAATTAAAGAGACTAGTGGCAGTCTATTTTGGGCTTTGGGGTGGCTTTTATTTTTCTGGTGTTGGAGGAGTGGGGGGATTGCTTGATTTAATTTTTGTTTTTCAAGAAGTAGAGCAGGGGAATGGATGATAACTCATGACATTTTCAACTTTAATGTCAACTTTCAATCTATTTTTAAGCCTTTTCTAATTGAGAATTTGGTTCTTCTGACTTCCTCATGGGGCACATGAGATTTCAGGACATTTAAAATATGAGCTTAGATTTCAATGTTGTTGTTGTTACTATTATTAGCCTGCATACTGCATACCTATTTATTAATAATTCACAAATAATTACATTTTTAGCTTTAATTCTTGTTTTGAGTGATAATATCTGAACTTGTAACCATGGTAATTGTTCAATACCTCTATCCTGTTTTGAAGAACTTGATAAATGTGAAAGATCATACTGACCATCCCTATGCCAGTCATTCAGCCTTTTAGGAGCTAGACACATTCATAAAGCACTTGTAAACTTATAAGAAGCAAGGACATTTTTAAGTGAATGACATTCTAGAGTTAGATATAGTGATAGCTAAACCATGTGTTGTGGTTTAAGCCCAGCTGGAAATTAAGCACCGCTCAGCCGCTCCCATAGACTGCTCTTCTCACCAGTGGAACGGGGAGAAAAGTCAAAGTAAAACTTGTAGATTGAGATAAGAGCAGGTTAATAATTAAAAATCAAGTAAAATACAGTAATGATGATTAATATAATATAATAGTAATAATAGTAGTAAAAAGAGAAAAAGGACTGATGTACAATAAACTTGCTCAGCATCCATTGATCGATGTCCAACCCCACTTCCTGAACCCAGACCATTTTCCGTTCTGGGTAACTGCCCCCAGTTTAAATACTGCACACGACATTCTCATGTGTGGAAATCCCTTTGGTCAGTTCAGGTCACCTGTCCCAGCTGTGCTCCCTCCCAGTTTCTTTTGTGTCCCTCCTCACTGGCAGAGCATGAGACAAAAAAGTCCTTTACTTAGGATAAACTTGACAACAAACAGCCAGAACATCAGCATGTTATCAACACCATTTTCATTCTGAATCCAAAACTGAATTCTGAATGTAATAGCTACTGATAAGAAATTACTCTACCCCAGCTGAAACCAGGACACCATGTTTTCCCACTGATTCATGGAATAAAATCAGAAGTTTCTGGATTTAGGTTGTAATTCTGGTTTTGCATTATGGGTAGATGTGAGATTTATGGAGTATATCTCCAGAGCACTATGGAGATATGTGGAGTCCTGTTCTTTAAGTATGTCTCAACATCCAGTCAGCTGTAAAACAATCAGATAAAGCATCACTGTATTAAATTACAAAAAAATATTTTTACAGGTGTTATATCTTAGAAAATGATTACCTGAAATTCTCTACAGAAGGTAATAAATGGATTGGTTGAATGAGGAAACTGTTTTTTGGTAATTCTTTCCTAGATCTAGAAGTTTGTTTTCCACTAGATAGAGCAATAAAGCAAAAATTAGGGTTTTTAAAAAATTTTTATAAGTAGCATACTATGTAACCTAGAAGACTTAGACTGTAAAATTTGCTCTTACACATGGTGAACAAAGGAGGAGTGAAAAAAATAAAGAGTGGAAAGAAAAGGAAAAGTAAAATTGAATCCACCGAAACTCAATTTTGCTGCATTTGTATGTTTTTCTTTCAGTTCATTTTCATCCATAAGGAAATGGTCCTAACATAAAATTCTGTGTAAAATAGCAAAAATCTCTGAAAATTGCATATATAAAAGGAAGGATGAAAATAAAAACAAGTATTGCAGCCTTGAAGTCAGTTCAGGACTTTGTACTGTACAGTCAAAATATATCTTCTGAGCTTTTCCTCTGTCAATATGTTTATGCTGTTTTGTTCACCCCAAACAGATGGTCAGTAAGTCATTTGTATTACCCTGGACTTTCCCTCAAAATACAAGATGAAGTATTCTTTCTGTTTCTTCATGCTTTTTTTTTTTTTTTTTTTTTTTTTCCCAGAGTTACAAATAAGTATAATTTTACCATAATTTTCTTAACCCTTTAAATGACCAGAAAGAATATACTGTTTCCCTAAGTTTTTTTTCTGTCCTCTTCCCCTTCACAAAAAAAAACCAGGGAAACTAATGAGAGATGTTGAGTAAAAGATGGCCAAGCACAAAATAAAAATAAAAGGACCTCGTTTCATTTTGGATCATGCCACAGAATATGTTATTTTCATTTTACTTTATTAGTTATTTTATATAATTTATATAATTTATATAGTTGGGGTTTTTTAATCAGACATACGTTTTAGACAACCCAGATGATCTTTCTCAGTACTGAAAATATGTCAGTTACAGTTGATTTTTCATTATGAAACAAATGGATATCTATGTTATAAGGCAATTTCTGGTCAGTGTCAGAGACATGCTATTTCTCTAGAAGTATGAATCAAGCATCAGTTTTAATTCTGAATTGCATTAATTCACAGAATCACAGAATATTCTGAGTTGGAAGGGACCCACATCATCAAGTCCAGCTCTTAAGTGAATGGCCCATAAGATTGAACCCATGACCTTGGCATTATTAGCACCCTGCTCTTACCAACTGGGCTAATATTTATCCTTCGCTTATTTTGCTGAGATAACTCAAGATTCTATGTTCATTTGATCAATGTATGTCTTCAATATTTACTTACAAACCTGAATTATGTTGTCATCATACAGACAACCGCAGGCTGTGCATGCTGCAAAATAAAACAAACAAACAATATTCAAGAAGCGTGTCGAGAATTTTTTAATGTATGTAAAGATGTTCTTTGAATATCAAGAACAATGTTGTAAAACTTTTTCTCTGTTTATTCTCAGAGTTGTTTTGCAAACTCTTTTGTTCTCTCATCTTGTTCTAACATTTCTCAATTTCATCTCCAAAATCAGAATCAGTATCAGACTGATATCGCACACTGTGAGGTATGAATATTTAATTATGAGATAAAAATTAAGGCATATCCAAAAAAACCAGGCCAACTACAATACTTTGACAGAATGTGGATGAAGTATTCTATAAACAGCTGGCTGATGTTTCAAGATCACTTGCTCTTTTTCTTGTGAGAGACCTTAACTTGCCATGTGTCTGCTAGAAATTTCACTACAAGACGGACATTGAGGTGCTGGAGTGTTTCCAGAGAAAGGTCTAAAACGTCCTGTAAGGAGTAGCTGAGGGAGCTGGTGTTGTTTTGCCTGGAAGAGGATCAGGGGAGATCTTTTCACTTTCTACGGCTACTCAAAAAGAGGTTGTAGCCAGGCGGGTGTTGACTTCTCACAGGCAACCAGCAACAGGACAAGAGAAAGCACCCTAAGGCTGCACCAGGACAATCTCAGGTTGGACATCAAAAATAATTTCTCCGTTGAAGGGGTGGTCAGGTATTCAAATGGACTGCCCATAGGGGTGGTGGAGTCACCATTCCTGGAAGTGTTCAAGAAATGACTGGGTGTGGTACTCAGTGCTATGTTTTAGTTGACATGGTGGTGCTTGGTCAAAGGTTGGAATTAATGTTCTTGGAGGTTTTTCCAATATTTATGATGCTATGATTCTATGAAATTGACCTATCATATTGTTTTTTAAATAAGCTATGCAGCAATGTAATAAAAGGTAGCTTGCCAAGTATTTCCAGAATAAGGGAAAAAAAGAAAATACTGAATAAATGAGTGAAAAATCAAACTGAAATTCACTCTGTAAATTGTTTATTACGAATAGTTCACCCAAATAAGCCAAAGTATGTAAGAATAATCAAAGCAAAATTTTCAACACTATATAAAATTGATGAGGGTTGGGTTTTTCTAGGCAATTTCTACTAGAAAAAACATAAATCTCTGTCTGTCCTAGCAGGAAAATCTATTGGTCTTATCTGATTAAGTTTATGAAGAATTTAATTTTATCTCGAGAGATTAAATCATATTTAGTTATGGGAAACCTCTTGTGAAACTGGTCTTCAAGAAAGTGGAGTATGAATTATCCTAAAGGATAGGACCCCCTAAACAGATGGGCTTTTTGCAATCTCAGACAGTATATCATAGTCTCTCATTTTGAATGCATCTGGCTTTTCAAGAAATAACTAATATATATATATAAATCTCAAAATGTACTAGATATTACAAAATAAAATTTGAAGTTCTATTCAGTAGCTGTTAAAATAGATACAATTCAATATAAAGCAAATGTCACATTTGATTCTGAATTATAACTGAAGTTCATTTTTATAATGTGAATAATGTTTCTTTACCTGACTTCACAATATTTCAGTTTTATTATTTTATCTTATCAGCTCAATCAGAGCGAATTTTTCAGGATAAGTTCATTGCAAAAATTAGTTATAATAAAATCCTGTTTGTTGTAATTCCATAGTTAATTCTTGGAAATTTCTTTCCAGTACAGAAATTTGCATCTAAAGCAAGATAATGGAACACTAAGAAAATAATAAAAAAAAAAANAAAAAAAAAAAAAAAAAAAAAAAAAAAAAAAAAAAAAAAAAAAAAAAAACAAAAAAAACCCACAAAAAAACCAAACAAAAAAACCCTGATGTAACCAACAGAATATTTTTCTTACAAATTTCAGGATGTCTTAAATCCACACACTAGTCCTGAAAATTTCCATATTTAGATTACCAATGCTTATGTGAATGATATAGTCAATATCAGTGGAGTTATTAATATGTACAAAGAGCTTTACTGTAATAGTTCTCTAAATGTTGGCTTTAGCCAATAATGTGTACACATTACTTTCTCTTTTCAAAAGACTCCTAAAAAACCATGAATAACAAAAAGGACCAATAAAGCTTGCCCTAGCAATGACATAGACTACCAGAGCTATTAGTTCTTTACCATTTGTATAAAATTTCTACTGTTATTTTCACCTGTTTGTTTAATATTGACTTTCTAGTTTTACAATGTATACTGTAAAATCCCTCTTTACCTTCCCATCCAAAGCAGATGAATGGGATTTCCCTTCGAGCCTGTACGTCTTCAATTGAGCAATTCATTCTTACAACGAATACATAGACATTTCAATAACAGATATTACACCATTACATTGCATACTGTGAAAAATGGTAGAACAGTATCACCTTGCCCAGTGTTTCCTTAGCACTTTTTGTAAATTCCCAAATCAATGTGTTGTGGGTATAGTAATATTATCTCTTTGCAATCAGCAGGATATTCCAAAACTGCAAGCTGCCTTTGCCTCAGTTTCCTTGTCTGCATATTAATGTTAAAATGATTTTCCTAGCACCTGAAGAAGCTGAGACTGTAATTATTCAATGTTTCTAAAATGTTATATACTTTAAATGTCAGGTACTGCTAAGGACTATTAACTATCCACAATTCAGAAGTTTGATTAACAAATCTCTAAAGGTCCTATTAATTTTCCTATTTCAGTGTTACTGAATCATAAAATTGTCTTAACTATGCATCAAAAAGTGTGTTTAGAGAGTAGATTCCTAAAGTGAGTAGACTTTTTATCATATTGAGAAATTAGGGAAATTTGCATTTAACGCCTGGAAGTTGTCCAAATCTTCAAAAACCTAGATATCCAGATTTAGCTAATCTAGACGTAATACAGAAATAATCTGATTAAATGCCCCAAGTGGATTATAGTGTAGGAAAAGAATCTATTTGCTGGTGCAAGGTCTCGTTTCAAGCATTTTATTCTAGTTTAACCCCACAGTGGATATTATCCCTCTACAAAGATCCTTGCTGGTTGCCAATGCTGACTGCAGTCGTTCACTGCCCATCACCAGTCTGCTAACACAGCAATCAGTGAAAACAAGAGACAGCAATGACTTGAAAGCAATATTGATAAGAGTATAAAAACAGCATTTATCAGGTGCATAATGGAAAATGATATTTGCTTACAGCGGCTTTGCTGTAGGTCCATGATTTCTGTTAGGAGTCTCACACCGCATTGCTACAAAATGAAGTTTAAGATTCAAAATATCTGTCACCTCCTTCAACAGTTTGGTGTGTAATCTAGATCACTTGCTGTAGTGTACACTTCATAACGACAGAAAAAATTTTCAATAATATTTTAAAGCCACTCTGGAAAATGCCTGAAAAATGAGGAAATTACTGGAGTCTAGTAATTTGATCTAGGTTGAAATGTCTGAATAAATGAAAAGAGAGATAAAAAACCAATTATAATGGACAGACATTGCTTTTTGTGGATATGGAAACAGAGAGAGAAGGTCCAATGAATACCTTCATTGTTTCTCTTTGGCAATTAATCTAACTTTCCACAGGATTGAGGATTTCCACAATTGTGAGGATTAACATAATTCTAAGGGACACACAAATTAATAGATTATTTTTTGTTGTAGTATTTGTTTCTTTAAAACCAAAAGAAACGCAGCATTAAATTAAAGGACAAAAGGGCATTAGTATCCTCTCAAGAGGAAAAGGTCTAGAGGCTTAGTCTATCATTCATAAGCAATTAACCTAGGGGCTAAATAATAATGGTGGGAAGCCTTTATGTTTTTTTCAATTTCAAAATAACTCTATGATGACCGATTATCAAATTGCATTTGTGATTATTTTTACTGCAGTTATAAGTTTAGAGATAAGAGTTTTATATGGCAAGTCTTTATTAGACACATATTACAGCATGCTAGCACTCAAAATACATCTTTTCATTATTTGAGGCTTTAATGCCATAAAATATTTGCATAATTTGCATGGTTGTAGCACTTACAATTCTCTACAGATGTTTTTTTTTTTTCTCTTTTTGAGCTACATGCCTTGGTAAGACAGGATATAACTTCGTCTGTGTTCTAAAAAGATGACATTCAATGAAGACTGAGACAGGATATGGAGAAAGATATTTCATTACATTCTTTGTACATGGAATAAATGGGAAAATTGAGATTGTTCATACTTTAAAAATTTTCTGCTTTAACTGTTTCTAAAGATTTAAAACAAGCACCGATATCAGATGGTAGAATTATTTATTTTAGCTTTCTGTGACCCTGGTATCTAAAGAAACAGTCTCTGGCAGCATAGAATTTCTCACTATCAATTCATTACGGAAATGCACATCGTTGTTTTGGTTTTGTTTTTTAGGGGGTTATTTTGGGGTTTTTTTTATGTGGTTTTGGGATTTTTTGGGGTTTTTTTGCTGCATTTTTTGGTGGGTTTTGCATGGGGGTTTTTTTGTGTGGTTTCAGGTTTTTTTCTAAGAGTTTTCTCTGATTTTGGCTAGCCCACAGATTCCAAAATTAGGGATCAGGACCATATACGGGATCCCAGTAGTTAGAAGTGGATCGCAAGGTTGGAAGAAATCTGAGTGTTCACTGTAGTATGCATGTTCTTTAAAATTTAGATTCAGACACCAAATCGTCTGTACTCACAGACAAAGAGAAGTTATGGATCATTGTATTTTCTTGTTTTAGAGGTAATCAGAGTGGTGAGATAGAGCTATTTAGGAGGAATTATTGTGCTCTTAATCAACATTATATTTTAATTTGCATTAATGTCAAGCAGAGAAAAATCATAAGTTACATTGGTATAAAAATGCTGAGAGATGTGACTGCATGTATAATAAGTAGTCTTCTCCAGAAATGCAAAACCCACCTGGTTGCAATCCTGTGCAACTTACTCTGGGTGAACCTGCTTCTATAGGGGGGTTAGATTAGATGATCTCCGGAGGTCCCTTCCAACCCCATCTATTCTGTGAGTCCATGATTCCCTGAGATAAGTAAAGTTACTGAAAAAAATGTAACAAATACTATGCTATATGTGTTTTATATTCAGGAAAGTATGAAGAGTAGAAAAGGTAATATTTTTAAAAGGTGCCTACAGCAAATCACCACATGAATCCTTCAAATTTCTGTTATGTGTCTTTATACATTAGGGCAACCACTTATCCCACTACTGCTGAACTGAATTTAAATATAATTATTCTATAAACATTGGCCAAATTTCTGTAAGTTTTTGAGTTTTCTTAAAAAACAAAAACTGCATTTCTATGCTGTGCTAAGACCGCCCAAAATCAGGTAACCAAGTGAATGACATAGCCACATAATGAGGATGAAATTAAAGGGAAACAGGAAAAAACAACAACAAAAAAAAGCATTCTAGCATTTTATCTTGATATGCAATTTGTCTTCTGACTACCTTTAAAAGAAAGTATGTCAAGAAACACCCTGAAGACAATGACAATAACAGCAAAAGAGGTTGCATTAATTTATGGGGATGGGGACAATGAAACATTTCATGAATTGCTTTAACTTTATTTCTCCAAATAATGTTTCATTCATCAGGGGATTGATAGTTGACAGCTGTGTTCACTGATAGGTAACCTTGTTGCAAGTTTCTGAAGAAAGATGTTCTTCTTCACTGGACTTGTCTCAGCTTTGTAAATTTTTTTTTTTCTCTCCTTAGAGCCAACACAGATATTGTTACATTTTAAAATATTTCTATCATGTATTTCTTCTTTGGAATAATTAATTTTTTCTTTGCACTGTTTGGCTGATAACATGTCATAATGTAGGCTGCCAAGTGCCAAATGACTCTCGGATTCATTCAAGCATCTAAAGCAAGAAAAACCATTCATCTAGATAAGATCTTATCTGACAAGTCAAGCTCAAGAAATCTCAGTATAATTATATGGTGTTAATGAAGGCCATATATACAGGCAGTTCTCAGTATTAACCTCTGTGTTATAGTCTATCAACAGTAATGTGAAACAGTCATTTTAAGCTAAAACATGTAGGTAAAATTTTTTTAAAAAATTCAACAACTTTCTCCTACAGAAACCCTTCACATGAGAAACTTTCATCTTTTGCAAAGGATTACTAAACCATGCTTTCCACAGAGATATTGTTATTATACTATGTTAGACTAGTCTTTTGGACAAATAGTTATTTAAAAACTAATGAACAAACATTTTTTAAAATACAAGGACTACTGCTAGATACAGAATAGTACTATAGGATTTGCTGTCATTTGTGTTTTTCAAAAATCTACATTTAAAAGTGGTATAAGCTTGCTCTTTAATGATTGCTGGCATTAACAGTCAGATGTTGGGAAATATTTTTAATGGCGAGTGCAGAACTGTGTGATTATTCTGAATGATTACAATGTTTATTGCTTGATCTCAAATTTATGTATTTATTTATTTATACTTTAAGGGTCAATATTACTTATTTTTTTAATAACACCCTACAACTAGTCAAAAAAATTCATTCAAGCAGCGCTGGTTTGCTTTTTTTGGAAAGATTGAATTACGAGAAATGAAACTTTTAAAAATAACTTTTGCATTGCAACAATTTCAGAAAAAAAGGTTTTCATATGTAAACCTCTACGGGTTGAAAGACAGAATTTTTCTCCGGAATGTCTAATAATGTATAATTTAAGGATTTCAGGTAAGATCCAATAGAATTGAGTTCAAATCTGTATAAGACATTGGATATCACAGTACATGAATTGCCTGCTAACAAACTTGTGGTTGCAGTTACCAAAGTGTATGCGTGTTTTTCCCTAACTTTTTTTTAGTTTTGTCCCCAGAGTTCATGGTTTTGCTCAAAAAACCCCAACCATTTTTCCCCAACAAAATGATCACTTATAGTGCTTTTATCTGTCGGGGTTTTTCTTCTCTATTTTTACTAGTTCTTTGTTCCTGAAGACCTGTTTAAAGATAGTTTATTGTTGTCTTCCTGGTCAGAACAAGGGTCTGTTTTATTAAAATGCATTAGAACATAGAAGAGTCTGGGTGAAGCCATATGGTAAAAAGAATTGAAGTTGTTGAACCTCACTAAATAGCATCAAGAAATACTGCACTTCAGAACAACAACTGGTATTGTATTTGTACTTATGCATGTGTATATATATATTTATATATATATGTAGACAGATGGATAGATAGCTCAATCAACTAATCATCTTTTACCAGAACCAAATATATCAACAGGAAACATAAATAAAGAGTATTTACCAATTAGGCAAGGGTTTATAGACCCTGGCCATTACAATGTTTTGGCCCTAACCCTCTACAGAAAGCATGCCAATGTTTTTACAAAGTAGTATAAAAGTTAATCCTCTGTCATAAGCAGAGGAACGGGGCATAGGTCTTTTTCTGCCCTCCAGGGTATCCTGTGATGTCATTTTACTGTGTGTGGGCAAAGAGCTGAGGGTGACAGCAAGGCAAGCAGAGACGGTGGCTCCATGAAGACGCTTATCCCAATGATCCTGAATAGGCTGCTCAGAAAAGTCGGCAATAACCAGTTTCAACAAGCCCAGACTGAAGAGCAAGCCCAAACTTGGTTAAAGCAGGGCGAAAATCAAGGCAGCCAGTCAAGTTAGCAGGTCAGTGTTAGCAAGACACGCAGCCAAGCATAGGTACACCTGCAATATAGATCAGGCAAGGGCAAGGCTGTGAACTTAAATCCAATTCTGAAATGAAGGACGGGGGAATGAAATTAATGCTTGTCACACAGCTCTTTTCCCAGAAGTCTGACCTAAGGTTACAGCGGCACCATACTGGAGCTGATCTGGAGTACAGACTGCCAAAATTCTACACAGGGAAAGAGGTTACAAAGTCTATCGGTGTCCTGAAGGCATGAAAAGTGAATATAAAGTCCCTTTCTTAAAAAGAAAAAACAAATCAAAACTTTTTTTTTTTTTCCTCATTGTGTGGTAGAATATTTTAACTTAAAAGTCCAAAGACTTTTTTGCCTTACTTTTAAAACAACACCTCCTTAGTCTCTAGGGCTTTCATGTTTTTAACAGATATATATAATAATCCCATCTGTCTTCTTTTTTTTCTTATTGGAGAATCCTCGTTTATTCAGTCCTTCTTCACATGTAAGCTCTTCTGTAATTATGAATATCTTGTATTTCCTCCCTGCACTATTTTTGTTCTTCTGTATCCTTTTTTTGAGGCAGGAAACTCTTTATTATAATTGGTAGACAAAATGTGAAAACACTTAGATTTATGCAGTGAGGTAATTATGACTTCTGTTTTGTTCCTTTCCTAATGATTCTAATTGTATTTTTAATCATTGCTCAGCTTCAAGCTGATATGTTTTGGGTTGAGAGTTTTTTTTGTCGTTGTTTTGTTTTGTTTTTTAATAAAGTGATATGTAAAAAATTGTAGACATGAAATTTCTGGTGTTCTTCATGTGTACTTTTCTCACCTCAGCACCAAATTTTGTCTTTAGCAGACACTTAGCAGTGCAAGATCCTTCAGCAACTCTCTCAGTAATCACACATTATCAGTAAGCTTTATCACCTAACTATTCATCAACTGAATGCATTGACCAGCAGAAGTCTTTGAAGAAATGACTGAAATTTCTTTTTTATTCTCCTAAACTTGAATCCAGCAGACTAGATCATATAACTAGTCCTTCATAGCCCTTTTTTTTATGGAGTTATTAATCCATCTGTGCAACTTCCTTTTGTTACTATGAAACACTGTAGCGATTTTTTAGAGAATCTTTCCAGAAAGCTTCCTGGAATTCTATGTAGAGAAAGTAATCTGATAACAAAAAGGCATGTGTTATTTGACTCCATTAAGGAAATTTAATAGATGTAACAATCATTACTTACACCTGCAAAAATATTTTTCCCCAGTATTTCGTATCTAAGTGTTCCAAGATGTTGATAGTACAGCCTTACTGCTATACTATGCTATTTGGGCACAGGATTTTTCTACAAATAAATTTTATGTTCCTTGTCAGTATTTATTTTGCTCTGTGTATTTCCATATTTTAATCTAATCTTTCTTCTAACATATAGTGCCACTTTTCCATGCATACAGCTTCTGCCATTCCTAATGTAAATCGTCTGCTAACATCCAAGGTAGAGTGCTGCTCTGGTTACCTGGCTTCCATCATATTCTTCAATCTCTAGCATCACAATACTCTTATTTAAAGTTGGGACTTTGATCTTGGCTACCAAATTCTTTACATTTCTGTAATTCACATAGAATCACTTATATATTTGGTACTGTTGTGGTTATCATCTTTTTTATGTGCTTTGTTTCAATAGAGTCTTACTTATAGAGATTGCTCATATTGCTATTACCTTCCTCAATGTTATTGACTTCTGTCAGGGTTTGTAATACTTCAGAGATTTTATTACTTCACTATTGTACACCTGTTGGATTTCCCTCAGTCTTAAGTTTAAAATTTTGTCATAAACTTTCTTTTATATTTGAATTTTATTTTCTTTAGATGGAACCCACCTGTCCCTTTTATGTAATTTCAAAGTTTCCCCAGTTCCTAGTAATTTGATAGCTGGTTGCAAACGTGACATAAAGACCATTTCTAACAGCAGAGTGTGAGTTTGCCTTGCCCTTTAGAAACATTTTCACATTTTCCTACCTGTATTGTTCATTGGCCCAAGTATGATTTGCCTCCCAGGACTTACTTGTTGGCAAATGTCTTGTCGTATTTGCCACCCACCAGCACTTAAAATGACATCCTTGCTGGAATCATTGGCTGAGCACACCTAAGGGTGGACAATTTAATAATTTAATTACTGGGGCATCTTTTCTAGATATCAGCTAGAATCCTGCTTTCTGAAGGGACCTATGAAACATTTGTTGCAATTTTTCCAGCTGAGGAAAAAAGAGTATTTCAACCATTGGATTACCTTCCCAATAGGTACTAGGGAGTAAATTAAACATACTGCAAAAATACTGAGAAATAAGAATTTAGTTGCTAAACTTCTACTACTCTTTGGTTTTATTAATAGGCTGTTATTCTGTTGTGAATGTGAGTACGAGGTGAGGAAGCACAGGAGATTAGTAAAGTACATAGGTGTATGTAGGGTTATAGCTTTGTTTGTAGATCTGTGTGAAATTTTCAAATCTACTACAAATATTTTCAGAATGGTAAATCAGTGAAAACATGATAGGTGGACTTCTTTTTTAAGCAGCATTTTTTAAAATGTTTATCTATAATTTTAAGTGACATACTTAAAAGGTGTATGTCCACTCCCTCCCCCCAGCTCAGAGAGGTGGCATATCTATAAGAAACATATACGTACGAGGCGTGTTGCCATATTATCTGCCAATATGGTCCCGATTTTTAGGATTTCTCCTGAAACCTGAAGTCTTAGAGTGATATTTGGATCAAGACAATAGGAACCTACAGATAAAATGAAGTGTCTAGTGGTATTTGACTACCCTAGGCTGTCATGGATTTGATCTGTCATAATAGCTGTCAGAGTTGACATAAAATATACAGAAGGCTTAAGTCCCAGTGCATCAGCTGGACACTGGATAGGATGTCACAGGTGACCCTGAAATACCACTGCATGCCTATGTTGAGAGGATACAATCAAGTCTTCACAACTAATTTGTTACACAAATTAATTCTCCTCTAACTATAATGGCACTTAGGCAAATTCTATGCCTGAAAATGTTCATGCTTGTTCATGAGGTGTGAATACCATTCATGCAGTCACATGAGTATAATAATGCTCCAAGTTTTCTTTTCTCTTCTTTATTCCCTGCAGAAATCATGATTATAAAGAAATGGCCGGATCTGAGCGTGACTTAATGTGGACTGATTTCTGAGATAGTTTGAAAATCATTCTCATGCTTCTTTTTTCCTATTTACAGGATCTAAATTTCTTATTTCCCTTACTAGCAAAGATAATATGCTTCTTTATAGTTAGGATTTTTTTAACACTCTGTATAATTCTGAATAAGCTCAATATGATTCAGAAAAATTAGAAAGAGGAATTTTGCCTTATGTCTTCTATGCTGATGAGAAAGTTATCCCTCTATTTGGGGGGTTGGTTATGTTAATTAATGCATTTGATCAAACATGACATAGAATTAATTGAAATTTTTGTAGAACATATATTTCGTCATAGCAGAATTTCTGCCCCCTGCTTTACAGATTTGCTCAAAGGACTATGAGAATGACAATCATAGAGATGTAGTATGAACTTTTCCAGAGAAAAAGACCCAAAGTTTTACTGATTTGATTTCACTGTTGTTAATGGCTTTTACTTCATAAGTCACATCACTGCTTCAAGCACAAAAACCCCCCAACACAATGGCGAAGTTTTTATTAAATTCATACTAAAATTATTCTGTAAGATAGAGTATCTTCAGGACATACAAATAATATCTTCTAGAGTAAGTTCTTCAGTGTGTTGTTCAAGAAATAAAGCTTTGAATTAAGGATGATATACATCACAAAAGCTCAATTAATTAATTTTCTGGTTGAAGTATTATGAAGCTTAAAAAACTCTTATTATCAAAAATAGATTATGGGATAAGAAGAATGTGTTCATAACAAATGTTATGTGTTTTAAGTTTAAAATGGATGTAGTAGGGGAGAAATGTTGTAAATGAATGCAAATTTGGTGGCTTTCATGTAAATTTGTCAGTTGTGATTGTCTCAAGCCTACTTTGATTTTAAGGATTTCTGTTAAAAGTGTGTTATTGGATTTTGTTTTGTTTTGTTTTGCTTTTTGCAGCATTGTCAAATATATAAACTGAGAAATCAGCACTTACTGGAGAAGAATTCCTCTTTCTCTGAAAGACGTAAAAAAAATTATCGTATCTCCTACTGTAAAATATACAAAGAAAAAATCTAATAAAGCCATAAAGGAACATATGAACAGTCAATGATATCTTACAACCTGTTTCTCTTAGTGTTTTCTCAAAATTCCAGTTAATATTTCAGCTGAATCCCAGCTTATCCTATCTCTTTCCATGTCCTACTGAGACCTTTCACAGATGCTAAAAAAACCACATGTACATAAATAAATAAACAAATCTAAAATGTTCCTTCTTTGTTGTATCCATTAATTCTGTGATTCTTGCTTCCTCTTTCCCCAGGTAATTATATGGTTCATTTAGTGTTTTCATGTTTTTAAAGCTCAATTTCCTTGAAGGCTGCTTGTAACTGTTCCCTTTCTTTCCTGTGCTCACAACCAAGCTCCTTTGATCTCTCACCCAGCAAGCTGCAGTCACTGTTTTGCAATTCATTGATTGCTGCTAGGTGGATCTCAAATCCCAGCTATCTTGTTTGGCAAAGGAGAAAATGGGTAACCATGCACCAGATATACAGTCTGCTACCTCATGTGACAAAGCAACTTGTGGCTCAGACCACAGCAACTGTTCATCACCTCAAACTCCAGCCACAACTTTGGCCTTTTGGTCTGAAACAGCTGAGGAGTACTGAAATCAGAGGCAAGTGCTCAAAGTCTTAGAGAGGTGAGACGTAGCTGCAGTGTTAACATGTATACAGAGGTGAACAGAAAAGTGAGATCAAGCAGGCGTTGCAATGCAACATCTCTTTCCCCTTTTCTAACACTACTGGATACAGAGAAAATTTTTATTAAATTTTTATTTAAGGAAATGAATTATAATATTACATTCTACAGCATCCTCTAATTTTTCATGGTTTTGATGACATATTATTTTCTTGAAAAGTTTCGGAAAAACAAACACAACCCCTCCTGCCCCCAAAAAGATTCAAAGTCATGAGTTTTTTTCCAAAAAACTATCAACCTTTTACTCTATTCAAGGAAGATTTAGAAGAGTTTTGTTTGTTTCTTTTCTTTTGCCTCAGTCAAAACAACACAAAAATGCCTTTCATTTTTGACTGGGAAAAGATCTGGGTTCCCCATACCATATCAAGATGAATGCATTTCAGTTTGTGTATTAAATACAGTGTGAATTCATATTATTTTCTTTTTTATTGTTTCCTTATTAAATGATCACTCATATACTGTGGTTATAGGCTCTTTACATAATTAATACTTTTCCAGAGAACCTTTTTTCCCCATTTAATTTCCTTATTGATATCCTATTTATTTCAAAATAAAAGCAATTTTGTATGAATTTCTTTACAAATTTCTTTCTTTACTTATTTTATTTAAGTTCATGTGTTTAATTGCTGTACTGGAATAGTTTTTTCTATAACAAATTAGAAATACTCTCAGTATGAAGGAAAAATGACTCAGGAACTTCAAATACAGTTGTTGCAATAGCTAATTTTTACATTGTGAGAAATAGCATTGAAAGTGTGACGTGCCAAGTGAGCAGGCACAAGTTAGTTTTCGTCTAAAACTTTTTTAACCACAAAAGTGCATCTCTAAATGAGAGCCATACTTAAAGTCATACTGAAAGATACAAGTGAGAGCCACTATTCTGGTGTTATTTCAGAAAGGGCTGTCATTTTAAGGTGTTGCTGCCTACCAGCTACTTATTGCCACCTCTCACCTGGATGTTACCACCTCACATAACAGCCAGCTGGTTTCAGTATAATGTTCTACAGTTTCATGTAAAGCCACTGAACAGACTTTAAGAGGATCAATTTGCCATTTTGCTCATTGAAATAAAGGCTGTAGGAACTTACATTGTAGAGAAGATATTCTGAACTTTGCGAGAGAAAAAGTAAAAAGTACCTCAGTACAACAAAAAAAGTCTCCTTTACCTTTCTAATTTTTTGTTAGATGCAAAAGGAAATAAAGTGCACACTAAATCTGGTCCAGAGACTCAATACTGAGAAAGAAAGTGATTTTTACCTCCTTTAAATTTTTATATAAGTAAGCTTATATATGATTTATATAAATTTTGCTGTACATGTTTGCTCTTACACCACAGAAAGTGAAAACAAATGTATGTACAATATAATACAAATGCTCAAGAAAAATGATTTCTCACTTGCAGATGGAAACTTAAAATACCATCTTTCAGCATGTTATCCTTTTAAAAATCCATGTGGCAAGAAGGTTGTGTTATTCTAAGAAGGACTAAGAAGGAGGAAAAATGCTTTGACCCCTTTTATGGATTTTTCATAGCTATGGTATGGTTTTAGATTCTGCTCCTGTAACTTTGTATTTTTACTAACATTTTAATCAACAGCAGAATGGAACAATTATTCATTTATGATCAATATCCAGCACAATCCAGAGAACTGATGGCACAACACACAGAGCTCTGGGTCTTCTTCTGCTTTTTATTAATATTGCACCTGCTAGTTTGTGGCTATGGACACCCTAACTGATCTGCCAGGCGCTGGTTTACTCTTGTCACCAAAACCTCATGTCTTTTTTGTTTTGTTTTGTTTGTTTTAAAGACAGGCCTTTTCACCTTTTTAATGAGAATTGTTTTAATCTCATTTGTACATTAATTACAGACACACTGTGTCAACCAGCGAAGTTTTGTTTTAGCAAGGTGAAAAGTATGGGAAACTCTCAGGTTTCAGAACGGTGGAGCAGAACTCTCTTCTTTCCTTCCCCTTTCTACTGAAGTCAGGAGTCATATATTTAGAAGAGGAGAGATGGAAAAGCCAAATGAGGAATCAGATGTTCTCTATCCTTGCTTTTCTACAAATTATTAGTCTGAGTATATTTAGGGCCAGTGTCCTCTATGAGAAGTCTATTCCCACTTTACCTTGTATTAATTCTGAACGAACAGACTTATATTTAAGAACAGAAGTAGATTTCTACTGGTTGGAGAAAAACCAAAAATGTTAAATGTTAATAGGGACAATACTAGGACAACTGGCCCAAACTGACCAGACAGATACTCTGTACCATATGACACCACATTCAGCAAAAAAGAGCACAAAGAAAGAAGAAGAGAGTACATTTCACTTCTCAGTTCTGAGGGAATTAGGAGTTCTGAGGGAATTAGGAGTTCTGAGGGAATTAGGAATTCTGAGGACTTGCTTTCCAGGAACTGGCTGGACACAAGCCTACAGATGGGAATCAGTGAATCAACTCCTCTAGTTTTGTTCGCACATGCATCTTTTGCCTTCCTTGTTAAATTTTCATTATCTCAATCCACAAGACTTTTCACCTTCCTTTCATTTTCTCCCCATCTTGTGGAAGAGGAGAGTGAGAGATGATAGGGTGGAAGTTCAGCTGCTGGCCACATGCTGCGTGCTATCCTTGCCCTCATCTGTACTTGCTCCAGTTACTGCATCCACAGGACCCATGTGACCTAAGGTCCTACTCCGACTGCTGGTACTCAGAACTCATACATACATGTGCATCAAATAGAGAGTTCCTAACCCAGGAAATGATTTAGAAATGGAATTTAATAAGAAAATAGGGCAGATTGCACTGATGCATTGCAGACAAGTTTACTGACCTGTAAATTATTTGCATATGACAAAATATCAAAATATTTCTGTCCCCTCATCCCTCTATTTTCCAATGCTCATTGCTTCTCAGATTAATTAGATCCACCCCTTTTCTGCCCTTGCCTTCTCCTCTAAACCTCCTATAAGAAGTCCTGTGCCATCCCAAAATGCTCTTCCCCTGTATCTCAGAATGTGTCCCATACTTCTCAGCAGTAACTCCTCTCAGCCCAATAGGTACTCTGTTCACACATCTTGATGGATTTAATCTCTGGACACTGGGTTCGAGGCTCTCCTAAGGTAGCCCTGGGAAATGCCCAGACACACTATCTGTTCCTCTGAGACTTTAATTTGGATTTCCCACATCTGCCATTGAACCCCTGTGATCCTATGTAGAAATATGGGGTTTTTGATGGGCTGATGGTTCCTGTGATGGACCTGGGAGTAACCTGGAACTGTATTTTTTAAGTCTCCACCTGATATTGTCTCTCTCAATGGGTATACAGATGAGCTTTTATCACATAGCCTAACACATTCCAATTGTAGCAAATGAATTCAGTCTTTTGGGGTTTGTTTCTTATTATTGTCCCTAGGGCACTCTTTCTATCATAATACAATTAAGGAAGATGAGTTTCAGGGGCCTTTATCAACACCAAAGCTGAAAAAGAGCTATTAAATTAAGTAACACAGACCCTGCCCAAAGCAGCACCTGAGTGAATTACAAACTACTGCCAATCCTCTTAACTAAATATGATCAATTGGAAAGGGAGTGTTCCACTGCCTCCACTAGAATACATTTCCTCCTGGATTACTATTCAATTAATTAATCTGCCAGATACTACTTACCTCTTGGGCTATAAAAAGTGTATATATTTTATTATTATTTTGCATTGAAATGGATAGATGCATACAGTATAATACACAGGATCTGTAAAAGATCATCATGTCAGCAGTTGCAAAATACATGTATTATGGCTTCCAGCATATGTACAAATGCAGGCACTAAAATTTTAAAAATAATATCCCACCATTTTTCAAGAAGTTCTAGATAATGTTGGTTAAAGATGTAGGAAAGCATTTTCTCTGAGATGTTTTGATCTATTTTTTTACACCACTGTGACATCAACTTGAGGAATTACCTGAAAGACATATTTAGGTTGCACACTTATAAACAGAAATCTGTCCTAGTGGTAAGAATAGTGAAACAGTCAAATAGATCATCTAGAGTCAGTGTCTGATCCACATGACTGGAAGTTTTTGAACAGTTCGATAAAAGCAACAGTCCAGAACAACATTGGCAGAGTCGCTACTGGCTTTGGACAGAAATAAGGCAGTCAAACTGTCAAGATCTATTCCCATCTTTTTGTCAGAAAATAGTATCCCTGATCTTTGTTGTTGTACCATCATTTCACCAAATAGTGACTGTAGAAAGACATTGGAAACTGACACCTTTAATTCTTATAGGAGGAACAGCACTGGAGTTCAGATAGATCTTGAGATTTATTTCCACATGAAATGGCAAACAAGTTAGACTGGTCCTAACAGTAATTAATTTGCCTCAGAAATCTCAATCCATCAACTCAGTATTTGTCCCCAAATAGAATTCAGATTCAGCAAATGAATTCAGTTAATCAGAAAATATAAATAATACCTTTGTGTTGATACATTTTCCTTCTTGTAGGATGCCTCTCCAAAGAGCTAAGGGACCACAACTTCCACACCATCATAGTCTCGTGATGTTTTCCACCTAGCAATAGTAAGAGAAGAATCAAAAGTAACCTAAAGACAATACTTCTACTCCTATGTTGAACTTTTCTGTTAGAATATTCCCTTATGTTTAATACAGTTATTCTCAAGTTACAGACTGTAAGTATGTGGATATGCCTTTGTTTGGTTTTGGGTCACCCTTTATTATCCAGCCAGGTGGATATTGCTGACGCTGCTGTCAAGTCTGAAGGCGTGGAAGATGTGTATATATAGTGTTATTTATTAATATCAGTTAAACAGAGCTTTCACAAATTTTAAATGGTTACAAAAAAAGTACTGGTGTCTAAAAGTTACTAAATATATGGATGAATCCTGATGATTTTATTTTTTTTCCTAAGGATAGCAGAAACACAATTGCATTTACTAGACTAAATAGATTTTTACTCAGGGAGGCTTAGTATAACAAGGACTGCAGCTGGGTACAGAGCTGTCATGCATAGTGTGAAATCACTTCTCTGTTGGTATTTTATCACCTACATACAAGAGAACAGCAGCACTCCAGAAGAACCTCTGTTTCTCTGTGGAGGAACTGTTCCGGGAAACCAAGGTGGCATTGTGTCTTAAGCAAATACCCCTGCGTAGGATCAGTTTCTAAGTCCTGAGTATAGGGAGACAGGTTTTGGTGACAAAGCATCTAATATCTACAAAGGAAGGGACTCCAATCCTGTTGGGAATATTTGGACTCGCCTCTTGTTCTGAAACGTGTTCCTTAAGCATTAGTTGTGGAACACAGGTGTCCAGTTTAAGGCTGGAGATTGCACTTCAAAGGGCAATTGTGGACTTCTTCCTCTAATTCAGCACCTTCAGGAGTTTTCACTGAACTTGGGCCTCTGCAAGAGAACAAAAGGTGAAATAGGAGGAAATTATACAAAGTAGAAATAGAGATAATATGTAGTATACAAAATACAAAATACAGTATACAGGGCATAGTGTATAATGTGTAATACATGTGTAATGTATGTTATGTAGTATATAATATACAATGAATTGAAGTATAACAGGAGAAAACTGATTTCACATCAATTAACCATGGCATTCTTTTCTTCTCCCTTGTCTGTTCTGTGGCTCCTTGTAGTGTCTTTGAAAATTAGGGCCATAATTTTCCTACATTTCCACAGAACATATCAACTGATTAAGACAAAAAAAATACAGCTTTGGGATTTGTGCTTTGTGTGCATGGTAAAATCCATAAATGAGGTGCTTCAGGCAGTATTTGATTTTCTGGGCTTGCAAGAAGGTGTTTAGTCACTTGTGTTTGGCCAGTAGGGACTAGATGCACTGTGTGCAAATGCATCCTTATATACACAGATAAATGTATGTGTATGGTAGGCCTTTATTCCTCCAGTGATTTTGTTTAACTTGTTTGAAGGCTTGTACATCATTCCTCTTACTTGTCTCTCTTGCTTTCAAAAAATGAATGTTTTAAAAAAATACAAGCCCCCAAAAACCAGTACATTTAAATCGTTCCATCATTAAAAAAACATGTATTCTAATTAATTATTAATTATTGAGAGGAAAGACAACATGCAGTAGCCTCAGGCTTGACAAGCTGTCAAGAATGCCTGCCAAGGCTGCCAGGCTCACCAAGCTCCTGGGTCATCACCACATTAAACACAGAAAGTTAAATGACTTTTCCTGGGATCTGGAGAATAGCAATTGGACATAAAAGTGTCTTCTTCTTCTTCT
>VZTE01000894.1:568968-615827 GCA_013397775.1 Eulacestoma nigropectus | reverse complement strand
TTTTTTTTTTTTTTGCATTGGTATCCTGTATTGTTTCATATTCTTGACAAAAGATAGAAAACAGTGGAAAATTTTCCAAGCAGACACCACCACATAAGAGGTTGAGCAGCTAATAGATTCCTGCAACAGCAAATGGAGAAAAGAGTTTGTAAAGCCAGTTATCACAAAGGGATAAATTGCTTCCTCATAAATATATTTTGTATAAATATAAAAGATAATGTGACTGGAGCCAAATAAGAACAGCAATTGCAGGGTGTAGAACAGCATACAGAAGTGTCATCAATTCAGTTCACAGTGCAACCTAATTTTATTTGTATGTTTACCATGCAAATAGGCTTTATTAACCACCTGAGCAAGGAAGAGGGGCTGTATCATGGAAATCTTTTGACCTGCTGTGGTGTTTGATGCACTCTGTCAAAATAGTCTTAAAGCATTGTGAATGGCTAGGGAGAGACCTTTAAATCGTAATAAAAGTAATAAATAAAAGTAATTCTTTTGAAGAAAAATAATGTACTGTGAATATCTTTGAAAGGAAAAGCATACTGAAGGAGAAGGAAAGCCATGATACTTCTCATTTTTTAACACCCTTATCAAAGAGATTTAATAAACTTTCCAAAAATGCATAGGTCTTGGGGAAATGTCACTCTAATCACTGCAAAAAATATTACTGTAGAAGTAAGCAAAACTATTTGAATTTAAGAAGATTGGTTTTCAGTTAAAAACACGTATTAAAACAATTTTGTAAGGCAACACGCTCTTGAGAAGTTGATAATAAAACACACAGATATTTTGAAATATTGAAATAGTACTTGGAACTCTTGAAACCATAGCACATAAAAGTATTTTCTTAAAACAGCCTTTAGAGGATCCTAAAAGTTCTCTGGCAAAGATCTCAGTCTTGCAAGCCCTTTCCTGAATGAAAAAGTAGAAAGACTTGATTTTTTACTTTCTTTCTATGGTCCTTTTTTTTCAAAGGGCTTTAAAACCTGTTTTTAAAGCATGATGTTTATGTAAAATGTTTTGTTGTGAAATTACACTTATTAATGGATTATTACAGAAAAAAAACCTGTCCCTATACAAGGATGTAACATAAATGAACTATCTGGTATTAATTTCAGTGGGATCACGCCTTTAATTTCTCAAATTCTGAGAAAAAGGAAAAAAAAAAAAATTGAGGGAATGTTGTAGTGGAAGTCAATATTTCCCAGATTCATTGGTCTAGAAAGCTCTACCTGTACCAAGGATGTAAAATGGAAAATATTCTAACCTATGCAACACAAGATTATATCCTTTATTTCTTTAGTACACTCAAAAAAAAAAAATATTATCATGGGAAAAAAGCCCCAACCAACCAATTAAAACAAAACAAAAGGACCTAAATAAATCTGACAATAAACCTACTATATATTTATTCTATGTGCAATGTTATAAAACAAAATAAAGATAAACCAGTTAAACAATCTCAGTAAAAACAATTACATACATCCGAAACTAATTTTCTGTTCAACATACACCAAATAATCAAAGCAATAAAAAAGAACATGCCATAAAAGCCCTAGAAAAATCACAGAGGGTATATATTCTTCAGAATATTTCAAGAGTGAAGAACATGTTTTAATAGGATCTATGCTAGGATTGAAATACCAGGAGCAAAAATTCAAACCCACATGGCCTGTATTTTATATTTGTTTCAGTTTTTTCCTGTTGTAGACAATATAAATCATTACTAGATATTTTTCTATAGTGTACCACAATATTTATACACATAATAGTAAATAAGAGACCAGATTCAGCAGTGCAACTGATTTTTGTCTGGTAAGATTTTGCCATTCGCTGTACTATGTGGTATTCCCCCTAAGCCTGTCATTGTCAAAATATATCATCATGTTTCTATGCCCTCCTGAATGACACGTACTCTTTCATTGCTATCACCCAAGCATCTGTAAGCTAAGAATGAATTTGAGTGGATTTGTATTTTGCCACAAAAGATTTACCATGAGGTGCACATGATTTTTCCCAGTCTGCCTTTCTTTCTTTCCTGTCTTTCTTGATTTCTTATTTAGTGATGCTGTGAATTTTCTATTCCTTAGGAAATTCCTCCTTTATTTCAAAGGCAGCCCTAAGCCTTCAGCTCTGCTTTTTAACCTCTCCCAGAGCCTTTCAGACTGTGTCTATGAAATATGTGCAGGACTATTTTCTGGCATTGTTGACAATTGGCTTGAAAGGCCCTATGTCCCCACTAATGAACTCTCACACAAGAGAACAATGTACATGTATCCAAACCACATACTGGAAATGATTCCACTTCCATGCAAACCAATGAGACGCAGCCAAGAATCCTTTGGCACAAGATAAAATCATGCCAGCAACTACCTTAAAAATTTAACAATATAAACTCTTTCAGTACCTGGGCGTGCTGCCTGGCATTGTTGAGTTCTCTAGGATGGTTATATCTTCAGAATTTTCATGGGATATAATTGGACAAGGCTAGGTTCTCAAAGGTATTTGTGCATCTAGCTTCCATTTCTTTCAGTGAATTTAGGCCCCCAAACTGCCTTTGGGAGGTGGGCCAAAGGGCACAGAATAAACACATGAACCGCTGCAAATTGAAATAGATTCAAGTCCAGTTTGGTTCAGAAGCAGCTTTCTGGAATTCTGAACAATAACACACGCAGAACATTCACTTCTGTAACTCAGCTGTTACTCTTCACTCATTTTGCTTTTCTTTTTATACAGTCAAAGGTAAGACAAATGAAAATATTTCTGTGAAAACATCTCACCTCTCATTCTTGGAAGTTCACGTCAGACAAACAGTGATAAGTTCTGTCACTAACTAGATTGTTAGATTTATTTATCATTTTGAAAACATTTACAAGCACAGTCCTTTCAGCCGATTTTAAGTGTATAAAAATGGCTGGCTACTGTTCAGACAGAACGACAAATGATATAAGGGCAAACTATTTCTGCCATGCACAGACATTTGAGAGTAGCAGTAATGTAGAAGGCTGTGCTATGAACTGCATAATGGGTACTCTGGTTTGTGTATGGAGAGAGGTGTCCTGAAAATCTCTCTCAACAAATTTCCACACTATCACTCTGTTGTGGCTGGCTGGACCTGCCAACTGAGATTACCTCTCATGTTCTGTCTCTGTCTCACCTTCTAGCTGTTGTTCCTCTCCCTAGGCATTTCTGGTTTGATTCTTTGTTTTGTAAGAAGCTTTAGCAGAAACTAGCACATTAAGCTACAAAAAAACCCCGTTGTTTGCGGCACACACTAAGGGTTTGAATAAAAGCCACAAAAGAAGACTCAGATCCACAACAAGGCTTCAGCGTATCTCCAGCTGAAATTACTTCCAAGACGTTAATTAATGTTATTCATGCATAATATTTATTTATTACTGTAGTATACAGCATTCATACACATTCACAGATGTATTCTAAGACACATACATAGCAGGCCACTCCTGGCATTTTTGATGTAGAGGAGACACTCACTGAATAGATCATCTGGACTCCAGTGTGTTTCTCCCAGTGGATTTACTATTACTGAGAGGCCATTGACATTGTTGATGGTATTACTGACTCTGGACAAGTCACATAAGCTCTCAGTGTGAAAAGTTTAGCCAAACTGACAACGATTTTACCTCTTGAAAATTATTTTGGCATCAGTGGATGAAAATTATGGTACTTTAAAACAGTTTGTCCCATTTGAAATCTTAGGGGCTATTCAGATAAAATACGTCTCAACGTGAACAAAAATGTGAGATGTAAATAAAGTTACACCACATTATTACCAGAGAATATTTATTTTTTATTAGTCTTTCACTCAATGTGAGAAAGGCTAATAAACCAAACAAGCCTAAGATGTGTGCAGAAAACATGATCAGTCTTCAAATAAACCAAGCATTACTATGAGAGACAGAATATTTGAAGGCTTATATCCTGTCACTTTCCTGCTTTTAAAGTTTCTATTAGAAGTTTTCTGTCACTAAAAGCACTTATTTAGATCTCTCCTCCAACAGATGCTTCCTTTCATAAGACCAGTAGGAGCTTCAGGTCTATACTTGTAATTAAAAGAAGCTTCTGGGAATAAGTTCTAGTATTGGATCACTGATTAGTTAAATATTAGCTCTCCCAAGGCTCTGGTTTGCATTGCTCCAGCTAGATCTCCCTGCTATACAGATATGCTCTTGATAAGGTTCTTTATTAACACTCTATATATGAGTCAGGGCCAACCTGTCTTGCAGCATGGAATTGAATTCTAGATTTATTTATTTATTTATTTATTTAGCTATATAAAGAAAAGAGAAAATCATTGTCAGATTTGCCTTAAATTGATAATCCAATTAGAAACATTAGTACAGAGAACTTGCAGACAAATACAGGAATATATGCAAACATCTACACATTGTACCACCATTAAATTATGCAAGCCGAACAAAAGATGATTCTTGAATGATCAATATTTTTAGCAACAATGTTGCTGCCACATGTAAAGTGTCTTAAATTCATGGTAGAAATGTGATTCTTGTCCTTCCTCCTCCCCTCCTCCAAAAAAAAAAAAAAAAATAAGAAGAGCGCTTTGAAAAGGCATGTGGAAAAAGGAAAACCTCAATTTTTCAGGACGTTGTAAGAAGAGTGGCGCATTTATTTTCAAAGACCTTTCCTGATGATTTTGTTGTTTTCACCTAGGGATTCTCTGGCTAATCCATTAACTCACTTTATGTGCAGAGGGGCAGGACAAAATTCCTATTCTTTTAATTTGCTAATCCAATGAGGGATTCATCTCGCTAAGTTTAGAGCATCTAAAAGTCATTAATTTTAGTCTACAGCCATCACACAATTTCTTTCTACAGTCAATGGAGAAGAATTGGCATTATCACAGAGCGATAAATCTGGTTCAATGTTGGTATCTAAAACAGGTGAAAGAATCACCCTCTGGAGATGCCTGCTTTTTCTATATCATCTGTGAAGACACCTCCAGTAAGTCACTAAGAATAGCCATCTAACTTTGAAAAGCTTGCATTTAAATCTGATCAATGTCATCTCACCTGATTTTTCTTTTAACAAACCATGATTACTTGAACAGTATTTCCACCAGTGACTACAATAAAGGCCTCTTTGTTTCAGCGTCAAGAATCATTCAGGTTCCCATTCTGCTATTCCAACCTACAAAGAGTCATGCTTTATTTGTAGTGGAGAATGCTGCTCGGCATTGAGGAAGAGTGGAAGAGCTTGATATGAGGTTAATAAGTCCTTGTAGATGAAGCTGGAGCATTTATCTGCCAGAAGTTCTTTTTCACTGTTCAACCTCACTTTACTGATTGGCAAGTGCTTGCATTTCCTGATTGCTTGTGATTCAGATTGCCACACAGAGGATGATTTTTCTTTTTCTTTCCTGATATTACTGATGGAGGGTTTTTTTACAATGTTCTGCATGGCCTTTTTGCCCTGTGTTCAGTTTTTTGAGTTCATCTATGGCATCCCCAGATTGCATATATGATACTATCTGTCCCGGCTTTGACAAAATACCCTAAATTCAGATTTTTTTCCAACATGCTTCTCTTTGGGACACTTACTGTTTCTGTACTACTATTCTACACTTACAGTCTTTGAGATGGTGGACTTAAACTCTGTCTCAGAGCTTTTTGCAAGTAACATGTGAGATGCCTTTTTCCTGTTTACAATGCATAAGAAATTCCTCGAATCCACACATGGTTTTGAGCACTGAAAGTGAGAAAGTGGGTGTCTGCTTAGAAAAATCCTTCTGCCTTTCTCATCCGTGTTCAAAGTGTAGCAAGGACACCTACTGCCTTCTCTAAACACTTCTTTCACCATGCTGGAGATTATTTGTTTCTCTCATTTCACATGGAATCCTTTTCTGATCTGTCAGCCACATCTAATACCCTGGATAGTTTGCTTCACCTTTCCAGCCATATACATGGCTTGCAGTTCACATTCAAGTCCTTTGTAAATTAATTTTGACCTTGTTTATCAGCTTTATGGTAAATTGTACTAAAGTAGCTCATGGTGAGTGCTAAATAGAGTTTTATATATTTACATATTTGATGCTGTGAAGCTCATATATTATTTAAGCTTTTAGTGCTTTGGAAGGTTTTCTTTTTTAATGCAGCCATTAGAGGCTGCAGTCATCCTAAACTCATTTGATCATGTGGAATTTCTTATTTCAGCTGCTCTGCGGTCAGGCTACTTGTAAAAACATGATGGTTTAATTTTGCTAGAAATGTGGGTCAGCGTCATGCCCCTGAGCCCTGTCCTCCCCAGGGTACAGCTCTTTTGGTTTAGCATCAAGCTAGAGAGAGTGTTGCTAGTCACCTCAAAAGAAAGCAATGGAAGGTGTTTGACTAACTTTCCCAAATATCTCTGCTAGGGAGTCTCAGAGGGGCTCCCTCTCCAACTGTGAGAGGTGTTTCCAAGCTGAAGCTTCTGTGCACAGCATCCACCTGAATTCCCAGCCCTGCCTTGTTGCAGCCATTGCTTTGCTCTGACATCAGCCTGATCCACCAGCAGGCCCATGTCCCAGCCTGGCTTCGATCTGTCCCTATCCCCTTGAATGTGCACAATTCCCAGAGTTGGGGCTGCACATACTCCCTAGATGTCTTGATCCTGCCTGGGGCAGTAGGACAGCCCTGACTGCCAGTGCCTGTCCCTGGCAAACCTCATGGAGAGACTCCTCTTCCTCGTGGAGCCTCCAGCCTTCACACTGCCACGGTAGCCAAATCCCTAAAGTGAGCACAGGCAGGCCCTGACCCATCCCACCTTTTCTTGATGATCAAGTTAATCTGTTCTGCAACACTGCATGCATCAAAAAAGAGCAGACACTCTGTAACAGGGTTTGGAGAGAGTCCTAAGTATGTGAGCACTGCAGAAGTTGAAATATGAAGATAAGGAAAAAGTGAGGAAAATGCAGAAAATTATTTCCTATTAGAGGCGTCACAAAAGAGAGGAGTTTTAGAAAAATTAAATAAAAATCTCTCAGCCTAAATATACTGTCATTTTTTTACTAATTTCAGGACTTTGTAGTTCAACTCGCTTTGCTTCAGTGATTCACTTCATTCTTGATGGTTCACTGAGCTGGGACAATAATAGACTGCACAATAAATGCTCCTCATGCATTGTACCAATTTCATGCGTGGGGATGATTTTGATGAAATGTACTGCTTATGAAAGGAATCAATAGGCAGTAATAGCCTTAGCTGGGCCAGGTACAGGGAAGAAAGAGGCTATACAGGCTTTCCCAAGTAGGTCTGCCGATATATCTCTATTACTTGCAGAAGCTTGAGTCTTCCGGTCCAAAACACGCTGGAAAGTGTGTTAGGGATCAATTTCTGATTGCTAAAATGCCAAATACAATCTAAACCTTAGAAACCATCCAGTAAACAAACCCGACCCTTGTGATCTTTAAGACCCTGCTCAACTAGGTGATACAGCTGCACTTTTCACATTTTATGAACTGATAATTGAAGCTGCCCTCATCTATGAGGTTTTCATTCTCTTTCCCCCCCAGTTATACTGAATATTTCTAATTAATATGCATACTATGCTTGTGTCTGTTTGTATGTGCATATGTGTGGTTTTGTATAAATATGCATAAATATGCATATACAAAGCTTTCTGTATGGGGAAATAGTGAAGTAAGGTTGATACTTGGTAGATGTATAATCATATCAAACCATTGCATTCATATGATGGCTTTGAACTTGAAAATGTATTTTGGAGCAAATGTTACACCACTAGCAATAGTAGAAATATTACATCACATGCAATAGTTACTCTCAAAGGAAATATGAAAAGAAGAATATGTCTTTCTTCTCTGTTTGGTAAGAACAGTCTGAAACTGGAGAGAGATTGTTTACAAGGGCATGTCATGATAGGACACGGGGAAATGGCTTTAAACTGAAAGAGCTTAGGTTTCGATTAAATATTAAGAAGAAATTCTTTACTGTGAGGGTGGTGAGGCACAGGAACAGGTTGCCCAGAAAAGCTGGGGATGCCTCATCCATGGAAGTGTTTAAGCCCAGGTTGGGTGGGCATATGAATGACTTGGTGTTTTGGAAGGTGTCCCTGCCCATGGAGGAAGGGTTGGAACTCAGTGATCTTTATAAGTCCCTTCCAACTCAGACTGGTCTCTGATCCTAGGATTCTACAAATGTGATAATTTTTTTCCAAGCAATACAGAATCACAATTATGTGGTAACTGATGGAGCACTTAGTTTTGCAGTAGCCAAACTCTTTAAAGTGAAAAGAGATATTTTGGAAACAGAAATGAATAAGAATCCTTACAAAGAAGAAATGCATTGAATTCTGTTTTTCATTTTTCTGTTTTGTGCTTGGTTATGATGTGAGAAGAAGGCATTTGACTTCAAGGGACATAAATCAGACATTTTTGTGGCAAGTCCAATGGCTTAACCTACAACCTTGCATTGTGTGAAAGGAAAAGAAAACCAATTATTAACAGGCTGCTCCGATGCACAGAGAAAACCAAGCAGAATGAGGCACATATGGATACAAAAAGTGAATAAGGCTTGCCCTTCTCTTTCCAGCCACTTGTATTTTGGGACTATTTCTAATGCACTGTCAACCAAAAAAGTCTCTCGGTCATAACCTTTGCTGATGAACTTCACAAATTGTGCCGATTTCTACGTATGTCAAGAATAAATAGTTCAAAATTATTTGTTGGTGAATCACAAACAACTGTAGAATGGTACCTGTTTTTATGCAGAACCAAACTGAATCCTAACGTTATCAAACTATGTGACCTAAGAGTTTACTGACTGAAAGAAATAAACTAAAAAACAGATACTTGTACTAGCATCACAGCCTCTTTATAGTATAATTTCCCTGAGTCTACTTCAAAATGAAGTATCAGATTTTATAAGTTGAAGATTTTGCTATAATATAGCAGTGGTGTGGTTTGGTTAGTTTTTGTTGGGTTTTTTTGTTGTTTGCTTGTTTTGGACTTTTTTTGTAATTTTCAGGGTTTTAAAGTTAAGAAATATTTTTAAAATTATTTTTAAGAAAATCACAGGCCTTTTATTTCACAAGGAGAAGTAATGCAAAATGAGACACTGATCTGGCACAAAGCTTTTATGTAGAACACATACTTGTTTTTAACTTGTCAAACATACACATTTGTTCACAGAAGAACAAAGAAGCTGGCCAAGGGTCTAGGGAAGTCTTATGAGGAGTGGCTGAGGGAGCTGGGGTTGCTTGGTCTGGACAAAAAGGAAAAGCGAAAGTTTCTGGTGCTACATTCCATCACACCTTCTCTCAGTGCCTAATGTTATGATCATCTCATTTGTGCAAGCTTCTGCTGCTCATCAGTCATTTCTCAGATCCATCTGGTTTTCTTACAACAGCAAAAACTAATGTAGAGAACAAGGAGATGTCTGCTGTCTTGATGAGTCTTATTAAAGGTACTAATTTTTTGGATAAAAAATATAAGAGCACTACCGCAGCTTTTCTCATATACAGGTTTTTGTGAGATATCAGCATTCAAGACCTATAGAAATGAAAGTTCTGCAAATGAGCAATTAGTAGTCCATAACTGTATGTTATGCATGTTTTAAAGGTATCTGTATGAAAAGCAAGACCTGTGGAAAGAACGGCTGAACTGTTAACAGTTTTCTTCATGCGTATATTTGCAATACATTTATTTTCCATAGTTTGCTTAGCATTGGGATCTTGTTCAAATACCTTCATAGTCACTCCTGTATTTTTAAAATTCACATTTTCTTCGATTTTACTGGCATGCTAAAATGCTAGCTATGTAAAACATTCTACATTCAATCAGTTGCAGGATTCATATACTTAGAAATTATTAAAATGTTCTATTAGACACCTGTCTGCTTCTGAAAATAAAATAGTGCTCATGCATATAAATGTAATGCCCAAAGGGAGATGTTTTTGTAGAAGCTCAGATCATACCACTTTTTCCATAATCTCACAAATCTGTCATTGCTGCCACCAGTATTTCTGGTTTGAGTCTTTCATAAATAAAGCTAGTTCTCCATTTCTTCCTCTCTTTCTTTGATTGCCTTTACTTATTTTGGGTTTGGAATTTGGTCTTTTTTTTTTTATTTCTTTATTTGTTGGGTTTGTATTGCTTGGAGATTTTTTGGTTTTGTTTTTGTTTAGTTTATGTAGGGCCAAATAAAACATATCCATATTCAACAGTATTAAAGGTCAATCCCCCTTTCAGTTTACAGTTGGTAAACTCAATCTGTGAATCTTACCATCAATCATTTGTTACATCTGTAGTGGCATTTTCAGATTTATACCAAATCATTGACAGAAACTCATTCGCTCTGAAGCAACTAAATGGTAGAAGACACTGTGCAGCATGTCAAGTTAGGGAGAATTATGAATGTCTACTATCCTTTAAGCAGAGTTTCCATTTCCAGGTCACTAAGGTTCAAAGTTATCTACAGGCAAGCCTTTAGTGATAGATGAGAGAAATTTCTGAACTCTTAAGCTTTGATTGTCTCATCTCAGTCCCAAGGCAAATCCGGGGGTGCATCAGCATTGTCCCTTCATTTCACTGCATATCATGATTTCCAAAGTAAGAAAACAATGAGTATGAGCTGACAGAGTTCTTTGTACTTTGCTCAGTTCTTCATTCTGGATGAATAAATACCTCTAGGTAAGGGCACATGTTGCTGGCGATCTCTTTGCCTTTAAAACACTAAAATAAGTCTTTGAGAACAATCCTGATGACTGCTTCTAAATGAGAAGATATATTTACAGAGTAGCTAAGTCAAGACTAGACACTTCTCATAACAAAAATGGCTTTACTTTTCCATGAAATAAAACAACTAATGAACTATCAGTCCTCATGGGTTTGACGTAACAACCTCTTTTAATCTAAACTAAAACACGTACTGAAAAAAATCTGGTTTGTTTTTTTTTTTTTCTCCAGAGAACCTGAAGAGAGGAAAAGAGAATGACAAGTAAGTTATTAGGTTCATGTTTATTTAAAAATGAAGCCTTCCTTTAAATAAACAGGCCTAGAGCTACAGGATCAATATAAGGATGTGAATAATATTCTGTCAAGACTTCCAAAAAGAAAGGTCTGTACTTTGATCTTGATATTCCAAGGTCAAAAGGAAGTTAGTGCCCCTCACACTCTTTTTCTGTAAATAAACTGCCATCAGCATCTTGCTTTTCTAACCAGGATGATACATGAGATTTTTCTGTTGAAATTTGGTACATCAGTGGAAAGGACACAGAAGCTGTTAGAAGCAGTTTGCTGATCTCCTGATACAGCTGTCATTTATTTTTCAAGATCTTGTAATTACAACGAGCACTGTAGTACAGACACAGTCAGCGACAAAAGTAGCAGCCTTGCTGTAAAGAAAGTGGAAGATTATTTTGGAAGAAAAGAAACTGAGAGCAGTTTAATAGATTTCTTGTGACCTATGAAAAAATCAATATGTGACCATATTTTTTGCCCCAGCATATCTTTCCAATCATATTGGAGGGAAAAAAAGCCAATCCAATTTTTATATGTGCACAGGACACTGGTTGTATGCACAGGGCACAACTTACTGGATATATGCACTAACTTATGCAGAGTGATAACAATTTCAGGATCAAGTCCTTGGAAGTATATTAGGGAATGTAATATACTGGGGTTGGCACAGAGGATTTATGTATGTTGATGTTTGATTGTCAAAGTCTGTCCTGTGGCCATTGCTCCTGCCTCTAATTTTCAAGAGGAAAGAAAGGTCCGCAGCAGATGGAAAAAAAGGGGGAAAAAGTGAGAAGTGAGAAGCCATACACCTGATGCTGAGCTGAGGAAGCATTTGGTGGCAGAGTGGAGATAGGTGGAACACTCACATCATTGTGGTGGCCTAGCTCTTTCCCAAGGAGCCTGATGATGGGTAGCTGGTCAATCCCTCCACTCTTTTTGGTGGTCTGTACATGGCAAAGAGGCAGACAAAGAGCTCTGTGAGCCCCAAGTCACATTTTCTCTCTCTCCCCAGCCCAGTGAGGATTTTCAAGTGACTCTGAAACACTCAGGTACTGTCCATCAGTGAAGCAGAGATCAGCAGCAGTGTTGCGGATGGGACTGGGCAGGTGATGGCTGGTTACACCTTGGTGAAGCAGCTCTGCTAGTTTTGCCCAGGAGCTGCCCACAGCTGTGATAATACCTCTTCCCGGCTCAGGACCAACATTTTTGCATATGACTGCTCCTGGGGTATGTGTTGGAAAATCAGAATTATTTTTGACTGTTCGGTCTTTTTCTTTACTAAAAGGAGTCATTGACTTTTAGCACCTTCTGCCTGTATCTGTCTATTCCTTTTGAAGTAGTAGTGCATGTCTTTAGGATAGACAAGAGTTATATGTCAGTGATTCTGCTTTTGCAAAGAAGATGGAGTAGGTGGAAAAAGTATTTCTAATTGTCTTCTATAAAACTACTATACCTCTTAAAAAGAAGGATTAGGATGTGAGTTTCCTAATACATATGACATTCTGTCTCAAAACAATCAGATTTGGTAATAGATGTAAAAAATGAAAGGACCTATCTCATTATTTTTTGTCCAGGTGACATTGCTGGTTCACCTGCAGAACATGCTTCCCACTAGTATTTAGGAGGAGAGAGCAGTTCCAGCATTTAGAGGTTGAAAAATACACAGAAAGAGCCATTGGACAACTATTTTTGCTCACTTTTTCCCCTCTTATCTGCACTTCTTATACCTCTACTTTCTTTGAGTGATTGTTTTAACTTGTGTGTTTATTTTTCACCATATTACGGAAATATTGCTGACTGTTCACAAAACATTGTATTTTGTAAATAATCCCAGGCTGATCTGTGGAAACTCTGTCTCTGGACTCTGTTGCCAAGGTACAGCCTCTTTCCCTCTGTCCCCTAACAAGAGAGACCCTTTCCACTTGGACCACTGCTTTGGCTGGAGAAAACATGACCTTCTAAACATCAGAGCAGTGGTACAGGGAGACCTGCAGGAAGAGGGTGAGGCTGACTGCAGGTGACAGGAAAATATTCACACATTCTTATGTCCAAAATCAACTTGGTAAAATTGCTGTAAAGCAGCTTGACAGAAAAAGCCCTGGGGGCCCTGGAGGACACGAAGATGAACATGGCCCAGCAAGATGACCTTGCCACAAAACAGAGTGGTACTAGGCAAAACACTGCCAGCAGATGGAGGGAGGTGACACTTCACATCTGCTCAGCACCATGCCCACATCTGGGTTCCCAGTAAGAAAGTGTCACAAACATACTGGGGAGAGATCTTCAGTGTCCCTCCACCATTCTACCACTCCCAGCATGATTTTTGAGATCAGAATGGGATGCTGTGCTGTCCTTGCAATGGATCCAATACCTGCAGGGACAGTGCTGTGCCAGGTTTCTCACTGGAGACAGTCAGACTTTTGCCAAGCAGCACTACCCAGCAATGGCACACACCTTTCCAGCCTCATTCCATCCACCTGGACAGTATCCTGAGCTCTGCCAGCATGTCCCATGTGCTGCTGCTCCAGTCCTCGACAGGGTGGGCCAGGTGAAATTTTGCTGCACTTTCAGGTGGGCCTCCCCTGCAGCTCCTGGGTGTGCTGGGACAGCTGAGTCCATCAGCAGCCAGCTTTCTCATGCACAATGCTGTGCGCTCTGCAGGGATGACCCTGGCCCTGTGCAACAATGCACATCCATCCTGGCATCACCCGAGCTGCTGCTCTGTCAGCACCTGTGGGTGACACAGGGCAGTTTGACAAGGAAGGGAGATCTACTCCTCTACAGGTCATCCTGAAGCCCAAGTAAGACATTCAGACTCCAGCTGCCTTTCCTACCAAGCACTGGCCCTGGCATCAGGGCAGGGACATCCAAAGAGCCCCCAGTCCTGGATGCACCCATGTCCACACCCATGGCAGGTGTACACCAGAGGTACAATAGCTGAATGTATAACCCCATGGGGTAGAGCCCATGGCTGGTGGCTGCCACTACAGCCTGGAGCTATCCCTTCCTGGGATTCTGTGCAGGGGACACAGCTCTGCTGAGTGAAATGCCGAGGAAGAGCCCAAGGAGGCTGCTATGAGGTCACTGCCTGCTGCTTCACTTTGCAAATGTGACAGCACCAACTGGCTCCAGATCTTCTTGACCCTGGACCAGTTTTAGGTGCTGAGCAGCAAGAAGAGAATGACTAGAGATGCAGAGAAAGAGAAGGAAGGCAACAAGCATACCAACTTGCTTGTCCTAGTCTGGCCCTGCAGTTCCTTCATTGTCAATTTCCAGTGAGGCTTGGTGTCACATTATGAATGGATGATGTGGGTTTGAATCAGTCCCTGATTTTTGCCCAGGCCTCTGGCAGCAGTCAGTCACATTATTGAGGTGGCCAGCACCCCAAGATCCACTCTTATTCACAAGTTCTTTAATAACGGCTTATTTGATCTATTATAAAAAAAATTATTTATTTAACAAACACAAAACTAACAGACATGAGACTTAAAGCAGACTATTACTACTTTCTTATCTAGGGATAAGAAAAAAGTATATATATATATATATAATAGTAGTATTATACACAACGGGGTTAAAGGTACCATTAAATTTACAGCTAGCTAAGAAATAGTATAACTTAGGATCCAATGTTTCTTACCACCAAATTGTTGAAGGGGCAGACATTGAAATCCTTTCCCTCGATTACCAGAAAAGTAACAGCAAAATCTGCATCCAGACTTTGGGAAGAAATCTTCTCACACATTCCCAAGGAGTGTGTAATAGACTTCTGCCTTTGTGTTAATTCATGTGGACTTCTATAGACATAAGAACCATGTATTTTGGTCACCGACATTTATTTTCTTTTATCTTTTTCCACATCTGCTCTCACACTAAGATGTGTACTCAGGGCTGGAGCTCAGACTCTCAGATGCCTGGAGCTGACTCATTGCTGGGCTCTCTGACCCCTTGCTGGGCTATTAATCTGGCCTGAGTTATCTCTTCCAAATGCCCCAGCCATGAGAAAGGGGAGACATCCTGCCATGACATCTCATAGCAGAGATGGACAGTGCCTCTGTCCTGCCCTACAAGGCTTCATCCTGCCTCTGTAACTGTCCCTTCAGGACAAGGCTGTGCACGTGCTTGTCTCTGCCCAGAGGCCAGGAGCATGTTAAGTCTCTTTGATCCTCCTGGCTGTTGAAATGTGTTTGTTTTAGTAGTTGAAAGTAAGGACTGAGGACCCTTCACTTAAGAGAGCAGTTTTTGCCTTACAGAGCAGGGGCCCAGAGGAAGTAACAACTCTTCCTTTCTTCCTTACCTATACCCATGGGCAGGAGAGTGGAGTGTGGACATAGCCTGGGCTGAGCTAAGCACAATAGGAAAGGAACATAATTTGTGATGAGTCAAGCAAATATTTACTCTCTGAAAAAGGCTCTTGGTCAGAACTCCGTTGTGTCTTTCTGGGGCATGTATCTTCCTAAAATCTATTTAAGTGAAAATGGCATACACCTATGGACCATTCTTCACATTCCTTCCCAAGCCAACACACTTTTACACCTTTGCTGAGCAGAAAGAAGAGCTTAAGGCCATCCAAGTCAGACTCCTATTTTGAACAGAAATGATATAAAGTCTCATATTCTCCTACAGATTTATTTGTCAGCTGTGCACAAGTCCTCAGTACTTCTGTGCAAGTGGTAAGAAAAAAGAGGTGAAAACTTTGTTTTGGTGTAACCTGGCCAAGTCTTTTAAGCTATGGATGTGAGCAGCCAGAAAGTTGACCTGAATGAAAGAGAATGGTCATGGAACAGATGAAAAATGTCTGCTGAAATACCAATAGAGAAAATGCCTACTACCCTGGGAACTAGGCATGTGAACCAGAACCATCCCGGGAAATTGCAGCTGGCATCTTTGAAGTACAGCTGGGTACCTAGAAACCAGAGACATCCTGGGATAACATGAGTAATTGTAAAAAGATAGAATTACAAGGGTAATTTACCCTGTGAAATGGGGAAGGATAGTCAAATAAAAAGGAAAAACATCCTGATAAACTAAGAGTCCATAAATACTAGCAACTGCAAAAGCAGGAAAACAGACTGGAAACATAAATATTGTTATCTATTGGCTATCCCAGGCAAAAAATAGAAAATAGTATTATGTACTGGATGTCGAATCAGAGTGTTCAATGTCTTTTTATGTCTCTGTGATATAAAAATGACTTAATTTTTGCCCAAAGTGGACTTTCTCTCCCTTAGAACTCCTCATGCTGCATATACTCAAAAAAAAAAAAAAAAAAGAAAAGGAGAAATTTTAAGGTAAACTCCTCTGTGTTGGTGTGTATAATAGAACCCAGTTAACTCAGGGTTGAAACTCTCTGCACCCACAGGCTGGGTAGCCCCAGGTGAGTCATGACAGCTGCTGTATCCAAAGCCAAGTATTTCTGCATTCCTAGCTAAGGTAGCTGGCCATACCAGTTTAAGGAGAGTGAAAGATGATAGAGCTTGAGCAGTATGATCTGAGACAAAACCTCTGATGATTCAGACATTATTATTTTCTTTTGTGCCTAGAAGTTTATGAGAGCTGGGAGCAGGAGCTGTTCCCACCCACAGGGATAGTTATGCCTCATGTGTTGTGATGTCTCATGATGATGATCATGCTGTGTTCAGGGCTGTGGACTGACAAGCTGAGCATAGTCCATTTTCTGTTTTCCCCTCCTCAAAGAATTACACTATTTTGATGATGCAAACATCTGAGTTTCATCTTTGGCCTTATCCAAGTCCAAGATATTTTAAAAAAAACAACCTCTCCACTCTGTGCAGGTCCACATAGCATGGTGCCAATTAGCACAGAAATATCTAAGTGAGGTGAACAGGTATGGATGTGTTGAAAGTAATTTTAAGCAACAGGAAAACAATACTAGCAATAAAAAATGTAATATTCATTATTTTTGAGTTTTCAGAAACATTAGTCAGCTTGAGTATTGCCCTAGGTTACAATGTAAGATGTGCGCAAAAGTATGTATTCTATCACCATCTTCATAAGCTGTTAAAAAACTGGTGAGGCAGTGTTCCCCACCTCCTTCATGACTCATCCCTGATAAACTCTGGGGATATCTCCTGTTAATGGGCCAGCTGTTGAAACCAGGTGGGGCAGGGATCTTTATCTCTCCCATGACCTATCCTCCCTCCAGGGGGATATCTTCTGTTAATGGGCCCATCAATGCCTTGCCTCATGACTCACCATCCCACTGTGAGATGCTCCACCCAGGAGGAGGAACTAAGCATTCCCATCTGTCTGTACTCAGAGGTTTGTAGCACCACAGGCAGCCCTTACCTACTGGGCTCCCAGAGGACAAGAGCTACACAGCCACCGCTGGACCTTCTGAGGAAGACCAGACCCTTTGACAGGATCACTGCTTCAACAGAACCATCACTCCAGGAGACTGCAGGCAGCGTTTAATCGGACTGCTACCAACACCCTGACAAACAGGGTGTCAGGTTGTATTCTGACTCTGTCAGTGGTTTTCTTTTTATACTATTGCATTTATTTTATTTTTTCCTATTAAATTGTATTTCTGACTTGGAGTCTCTCGCTGGTTTGCTTTCAAACCAGTACAAGTATAGCGAAAAATAATTCTATTATGAGACTGGTAGGTTTCAAGCTTTACGTGGCTACTGTAGACATATACATGATGGACAACACAAACCTTCCTACCAGATAGATAGAGAGAAATAAGTAAATTTAGGCCAACTACTCATAGGACTTAGCTCAGACAAATGTTTCAGGATTAAAAGGCCTTTACTGTAAAACTTTCTATTTTTTTCTGCAGACTAGGAAACTTAACATGGCTAGTTTATATGCAAACATTTGCATCCTAGGGATGATTTCTACAAACAGATAATTAAGATTAATTAATGTCGAGCCTTTCAGATTACTGCTGGTCCATTCTCACAGATGGAATGCGTTTGTCCAAATTATGAATTATATGTCGAGAAATTTGATCAAACGTGCTTCTGGGTCCAGAAAGAAAAGTCATGAAGCCAGTTTAGTTACCACACTAAGAATTTTATTCTTTCAGCAAGAAAATAGTTAAGGTGTAGACAGGTTTAAATATGCTTTTAAAGTGGCATTGTCAAGCATGTTCCAGATTGTCCCTGACTTTCTCGTGAAGTAAAAAAGTAAAGTTTGCATTGACTTCCAGAGATTTAAGACAACAGGAAGTAATTAGAAACTTCAGCACTAGCATAAGCGATGTGTTAAAAATTTAAAGTTCAGTCTAAAATGAGATTTAACCTTGGGACCCACTATAGTTTGAATTACTGTAATAATTTGAATTTTACACCTTCCAGTTACTTCTAAAATGCACTCAAATTATTCTCAGCACATTTTTTATCTTATTATGAAGTCATGGGAACAGATTAATTTCCAGAAATTCAAATGCTTTCCACCTCTCTTTAATATTGAATAACACTTGGTTATCTAAGCTTAGATCTGTACTTGTAAATTAAAAGAGTATGTTCTGACATTTACTCTTATAGCTGGAGAAAAAGACTCAGTTCACAACAGTTTAGGATAAATATTTCCTCTTCTGCAAACAAATATCCATACTATAGGCTGAAAACAGTATCTGTATCAGTCATCGTCAGTGAAAAGATTATTTGGAATAAGGTAAAATTTAAAAATTGTTAAACCATAGAGGGTTGTTTCTGTAAACGATAAAATTATCACCTATGAAAAGACTTGACTACTTCAATGCCTAATCAGCTGTATATGAAGATGAGACCCTGCATGCTGTAGAGGTCTAGCCATACTTAAAAACTGAATTTACATGTTTACACTATTTCAATGACGTCTGTGGCCTGACATTTACATAATTTAGATGTACCAGGTGAACTGTCACTGTTTAGGCCAGGCTTATGACACACTTCTGTAAAACATGGCCAGAAAAACCAAACTGTGAGACCACATATATATGAGGCCATATTAAGTCCCAAGATTCTCTGTCTGGAATCCCATCCTGCCCTGAAATTCAAGCTAATTAGCCAAATTGGTTTACTAATCAGCAATTTCTCATGCCTATATTTGCAGTTTGGATGGTAAAATATTTTGAGCAAGGACTGTATTGTTTTTTTTGTTTAAAAGGTTAATTTTAGGTTAATGAAAAGACTTTAAATGAATAAACAGATTTTTAGAGAAAATATACTGCCAATCACATTGTCCATGCGTTGTAATAATCATGGAAAAGATCAAAAAGACAGTCCAACACAACAAATGCTCAACCAAGTAACAGATCACTTATCTTGCTACTATGGGACTCACTAAGGGAAATAAAAATTAATTTATATTTATCTGATTGATATGAAATTTTTTAAGATATTTAGATACCGTTTAAGAAGAACTTTCCTCTAATTGATATCAATACTTGGTACATTTGCTGTTACCTTTTCTCTTAAGTGTTAAGCCAAGGATCTATGTTCAAGCCGTCCATTTATTTTTTTCTTATTATTGATAACATTTATCTTAATTCTACTTTATAACTCAGTAATAATCTCTAATATTTGAATCTATATAATGCATTAGAAATAAAATACTTGTATGTTCTTTTCTAAGGCTGATTTTTATGCCAAAAAAGCACTTCTGTCAGCAGAAAAGATGTTTTATTTAAGCTTTCCTATCTCCTGAGTGTGCTTCTCAAAAGAGAAGAATGGGTTATTTATTACTTGAAAGATGAAGGTGGTATTAGAAGACTTGACTATTACTCTTTTCTGCAGCTTCTACATGGTGATAAAAATTACTTCTAAAGTCTTTGATGTTTCTCTGTGTACTTTCAGTATCTTTGATACTTTAGGCAATATCTTCCTAGCTGCATGCAAACGATTGTTATATACAGAGAAAGATAATCTGATTTGCCTCTAGTAATCTTTTCCTTTATGCTTCTAGGTATAAATTATTTTGATAGAGGTAACTGCCCATCAGTTAACATATATTTTGGTGTGATACTTTTGTTTCACAGACTATATTACTGCACAAATTATTTAGCCTATTCAATTAAGTTATCACAGCATGCCATACAAAGTAAATCCGTACAAAATAAAAAATCTAAAACCTCTTTTAAATAGAGATTTCAGAATCTAACTCAATAATGTAGGCAATTGTGCATCATTAAATGGATGGCTGAATAGCTACATATTTAAAAGAAACTTAAATTCAAAATGCGATATTCATAACTAGAGATTTTTTAGGAGATCATTTTACAAATTAGACTAATGGAGTAGCAAAAGTGAATGTTTTGTCTTCAAAGTCTAAATCAGGATTATTAATAGAGAGAAAGAAAGAAAAAACCCAAATGACACATAATGAAAGAAAAAAGTTTAGGACCTTCATGACTGATGATGGGCTATACCTAATAAAGGTAAGTAATTGTCGGTGATTGCAACACGGACTTCTCCGGGTCCGATGAGGACTGTCCAGCCCTCATGTCCTCTGTGGCTCACCTACAGCTCTGGTCCCTGATACAGGTCAACATTCGTAGTGGCTGGGACACGGATCCAGACCGGCAGGGAATCTGAATTGTTTATTCAAAGAAACGAGCTGGTTTTATACACTTCTTCAAGGCACAGCATTTCCTTACATGGCAATACTCACTACGTGACCTATCCCATGCTGCCACATCAGCAACACGCTTTCTGAATGTCCTTCTATGGGGTGATCACGCGCTGGTCACCTGTCTGTCAGCTTCTGGCAGCTCCTCTCCGTAGGGCTCTGCCGTGTGACACCTCCTCCCCCCAGGGTCCGGCAGAGACAAGCCTCTCTGTGCCTCCTTTGTGCTGCCATGTGCTCCTTTGTTCCACAACCTGTAACTCAACTCCATCGCATCTCTTCCCACAAGTAATCTTTAAAATTATTATTAAAAATCAAAGAGAAAAAAATCAGGTAATATATTAGATTTATCAGGTCATATAATTTTAGATAGACATTGTATTGTTTATATCTAAATATTATATATAGATTACAGATATGAGATTATATACTAGAGAAAAAATCAAATTAATAAAGAAGCTTTTAAAATTTTAGTAAATATGTTGTATAAATTAACACAAGTTTTCCTTCAATTCATGTGAGTCAATGTGTTTTACTATCAGGAAAAAAATGCATGAAAATTCTGCAGTTAAAAATTATTTATAGCTTGAAGAATTAACCTTTTTTTTTCCTACTAAAATGCTGGAAAACAGACTACACAGGTAATTTCATTCTCCTGAAAAGCAGGGCATGCCAAGTCACTTAAGACTATAGGCAAATATTTCAGATGTCATGGTGGAGTCTTTGAAAAAGAAACACTAATTTGTGCTCAACTATTCATGGGGCATAGTCTATACTGCCACAACCTGCACCTGAAATTTGCTGTGAATAAAGAGTTAGTACACTCAGAGTCACAACAGTATCAAGAGCAGAAACAAAAAATATCCTGTATTGGCCCAAGAGTGGAGAGCTAACTCATTTGTATCTTCCACTGCAGAAAACGTTAGAAAATGACTCTTTGTAACAGCAGTTAGGGTGAATTCTTTTCACTAATTTCAGAAAATTATTTCCTTATATGGAACTCATCTCTAGCATGAAAAGAGCCTCTTCCAAATTTCAAGAATAAACTGATGTTATTATTCATAGCAGTAACTATTATTCAGATTGCTCAGTGAATTCCAGTAGGGTACTTCCAAAACTGCTCCGAAATAGTATTACCTATCTTCTGTCTAAATCTTACCCAAGCCTGTACTCCAACTGGATTACATATTTCCCTTGTCATGAAGAACAGTATTGACTGCCACATCCACAAAACCTGAAACCTCAGTTGGTCATCGTGTGCTTACTCTGCAATTTTCCAACTGTATGAAAAACTGAATCGGCAATACTTTATTAAAAAAAAAACCCAACAAACAACCACAAAAAAAACCACCCCCTCCTGCCAACACTTTCCTTTTCTGGCACATCTGAAGAAAATCTTAATCTTTGGTTCAAGTGTATTGTCTTGCCTTCAGTGATTCATACATTCTACTTTCAATATCAGCAGGAAACCTTATGTGGCTTGTTTTAGCCTTTCAAATCTGCCTGACCCTGCTTAACACTATCTGGTTGGGCAATAATTTATTTTATGACTGAGGATTTTTTATGTCTTGCTACTTTTAAATGTTTTCCATTAGAAAATTAAAATCTGTCTCACTGGCATTAAAAATATTATACCTTGCTCTCAATTTAGATTTGGTTAAAATCTGCGATCTACAACTATTCAAATTTCATACCTACCAATGACATACCTACACATGACAGACTAAACAATCTACTGAACAACTTAGGGCTGGAAATCTGAGAAGGTCTTTTTTTTTGTTCATATGAATGTATTAACAGGATGGACATATACATCATTGAGCTAAATAGTTTCAGAGCATAGAGACAATTCTGATGGTTAGTGAAACCCTCAAGGACTACAGATAACAGTGTGCAATCCCATGATTTAGCTCCGCTCTTTTTAATATAAGATTGATGTATGAACCCCAAAAAGTAACAAGTCTCATTCTACTCCCATGAAAATGGCACAAAGTCATAGGAATATTTTGTTAATTATTAGCTCGTTCTCATGTAACCCCCAAACCTACTTTTGTTACTGTGTAATAGTGCTTGTTCCAATATATTTTGGGCCTGTCTCCCCTGTTAATCCAGATTCCCAGTTGCTGGGTAAATGGAGTTTTTCATCAGCTATCTGATAGGTGCTTCTCACTTCTTTGTTAGCCCTTGTTAAAAACAGTAGGTTCCCTCAGTCCCAAATGCTGCTGGCATTTTCCCCTTTCTTCCTCTTCATCCTTGTTCCATTTGCCTAAATTAATCATCGCTATGACCATGCAAAATTCTTCACTTTGAATGACTCAGCTAACGGATATATTGCAAATTTTCACATTAGTCACTCCCAATCAACTACTGTTTGTCTCCACATTCCTAATTTACTTCTTCTCTTCATTTTAGCTTTTTTCTCTATCCAGCTGAGACTATGCAGTTCTTAATATGCTAAGTCTTGAGATACTTGTGTTCTTAAAGTGTCACATGAGATGAAGATATACGTGGAACTGGATCCAAAATACTAACTTTAGATATCGCTCCATTATTAGTTAAATTGGTATGAGAGTGGACTACCAGGGAAAGGGGTGGCTTCTTTCCCTCTCTTCCCTCACTGCACACTCTCTCAGCTTTCTCAGCAATCACATGACATATAATGCAAACATCATTGTTTCTTATCAAGCAAATCAATTCCATCCTGTTCCTCTCAAGGCCATCTAAATACTCAAATCTGCACAGCAAAGGCTCCCTAAGAACAAGTAGCTGGAGCCGAAGGACAGAATGGGAGTGCCTTTTTTAGCAGCAAATATATTAAAGGGAAATAGGCAGTATTACAAAGCCTTTTCTTATTTTTTTTCATCTCCAGACCTACCCATTTCAACACTTTCATCACTTTCTCACAATCTCTTCATTCATTTAAACACACAAGCACAGAGATTTCATATATGAGTACTCTCACTGGGTATTATACCATCAATTGCTATTTTCCTTTCACTCACAATGAATGACGATCCAGATTATCTCCATACTGTTTGTTAAAGAATAGCTTAAAATTTTTTTTTTAATGGCCACTGCTGAATCAAAAGAAGGAATCATAGAACATTTTGGGTTGAAAGGGACCTTAAAGATAATCTAGTTCCAGCACTTCTTCCATAAGCAGGGATGCCTTCCACTAGACCAGGATGCTCAAAGACTCATTCAGCCTGGTCTTGAACAGCTCCAGGGGTCATCCACTTCTCTGGACAACCTCTTCCAGTGCTTCGCCACTCTCACAGTGACTTTCTTCCTGATATCTGACCTAAATCTACCCTCTTTCCTTTGAAAACCGTTAGCCCTCATCCTACCCCTACACTCCCTGAAACAGGGTCCCTCACCACCTTTCCTGAAGATCTCCCTGAAGCCTTCTGTTCTCTAGACTAAATAACTCCAATTCCCTCAGTGCATGCTCACAAGGGTAAGTGTTCCAGCCCTCTGATCCTCTTTGTGGTCTTCTCTGGACTCGCTCCAACTGATCCATGTCTTTCTTATTCTGGGGGCCCCAAAACTGGATGCAGCACTCCAGGTGGAGCCTTGTGAGAACAGAGTAGAAGGGCAAAATCACCTCCACTGGCCTGCTGGTCTCACTTCTTTTGATGCAGCCCAGGATACAATTGGCTTTTTGAGCTGTGAGCACATATTACTGAGTCATATTCCATTTTTCATTCACACTCTCAAGTCCTTCTCCTCAAGGGCTGCTCTCAGTCCACTAATCACCCATCTTGATCTCCTGATGGATTATTTTACACTTTAAAAGGATGACAAAATGATGTACTTTTCAAGATTAAACAGGACACATTTAACCTTCAATTAGTTATAGTGTGCTATCCATTCATAGTTTCTTTTGGAGACTCTAAACTATTCATGCTCAAATAAAGTTTGAAAGCATTTTTGATATTTGGATTTGTTTCATCTATGTTTTTCAATCCAAATTTTAAGTGTCTGCTCTAGTCATACATGTTTTCTTTTAGACTGCTAAAACTCATAGAAGTATCTCCACTGAACTTTTCAAATTTTTGTTAATGACTCCAGAGGTTGTTTGATGGTTCAACAATTGTCTCATTATCTCTGTTTTGAAGACAGTTGCTTGATCAATATTTACTGTGATTTCTGTGTTCCTAATCAAGCCAGAAATTGCTTTTTTTGAAAGAGAATCTTGTCACATAGTTTTCAAGCTATTCATGTATTTAAAAATTGAGATTTCATTTAGACACCAAACAGCAGAATAATCTTTTTTCTTTGCTTTATATTAACTTGAAGGCATCAACAGATGCAAAATTATTGTTTGGCTACATAATTTTCACTGTCAATTAATGAGATCAAGAAAAGAATATAGTAACATCATAGGAAAAAATGACATGGCTATGTCAAGTCTTGTCTTCCCTAAATCTCTGTTTGAATATCTTCAAAATGCAGTGGTAAATGAGAAAGTTATAACATCAAGACTGCTTTGGTTTATTTGATTCTGCTTTTTTCATTGTCCTACTACACTAGCAAAGAGGTATTCCTCCAAGCAAATAATTTGAGGTCTACATTTTGTCACATATATAAGTGAATGGCAGCTTCAAAATATTCTATTTTTATAATGATAATGGTTCTTACATCTAATTCAGTCTCTGCATTTAAAATGATGTGTAAAAGTATTTAAAAACTGTGTTAAAAGGCAGCATTTTTTAATATATTTCACTTAAAAATTTGTAAGAAGCCGCACTTTTTTTTCCAATAAAGTTACAGTTTAGCATGGCATAAACAAATGTAAACCTGGTAGTATTTAGAGATGAACCTGAAAAATTAATTTGAATAGAACATTATTAATTGAAAACACTTAACATTCTTTTGGTCTTTTTAATTCAAATAAATTTCCATTTAATAAGAATTTTTCATTTTCAAGGATTTCTGAAGTAGCTGTCAAAATTGTTCTCTTATGAATTTCCTCACTGTTCAGCTGCCATGATATATATTGGTGTAGTTCCCCATTACCTAATTGTCTTTAAGTAAAGAACTCCAAAGCTTCTCCTACAACCAACTGGCTCTGCTATATTCTGTGTCTTTACTTAGTCAGATCCGGGAATCATAATTAAAAAAGCAGCATTGAAGCTCTTTGACTTGTACTCTGGGAAAAAGTAAATAATAGTATACCCAGTTTTCAAATTCCAGGCACTCAGCTCTGTTTTATAATGTCTATGATTTATACATCCTCTAGGAATAGCTTGGCTCCCTTGACAAGCTTCAGTAAACTAGATTTTCAGGTGTTCTGAGACCCACAGCTGCTTCTGTGGAGAGACCTGAGGAAAAATAGATTCTATTAATTCAGCAATTAGAGGTAAGAAGCCATAAAATTTTCGGAAGTCACACCAACTCCTGTCACTGGTTACTAGTGGTCCTCAAATAGGTGGCTGTGCTGAAGTATGGCAAGTAGGCCTGGAAATCAAATGAGTCGGTATTATCTAAGAAACACCCACCAATATTTTCTGCCAAAATGCTGTACAGTTGTATTCCAGAAATATTTTCAGATTCTATTCTTTGTCTTATAAGACATGAAATTAAAAGAAAAAAAATGAACAAAATTCTATATGATATATGAGAAAATACATTTGAGTTTTCTGAGGATGGCAAATCTTGGCTCAAAAAGGTCCTAAGACTTTGTGAGCATGAACAGTGTTATGTGTTTTAAGTAATTTTTTTTTATCTTGGGCTGCAAACATGGTTGGTGCCAAACTCCAGATTTTCTATCTTCCTTGCCATTTTTATCCTTGAGAGAGTTTGCCTGTTCTATTTCTAAAAAAATTAAGATTTGTTCTTAACATATTAGATCAGACAGGGTCATTTCCACTGACTATTTTTCTATTCATTTGAAGTGAACATTTTACGCCTTCTGTAAGTGCACCTGAAAGGAAAATTAAACTCTGTAGTTGGGACAGTGAAGTAAATGGGAATCTGAAAAGGAAAAAAAGATTAAAATATATATTGAAATTCCAATTACTTCTATAATCTCTTTTGCTTCTTGTAAGTAAAAAAAAAATTAATAAAAAATTTAAAAAGTTTAATGAAGTTTTGTGACTGAGGCTAAAGCAGTTGATAAATTGATAGATCTCTTATTACTCTAGTTAAAGGAAACAAACCATGTTTATGTTCTGAATAGCTTCAGGCAGCTGGAGGTTAGGTGGCAGAAGTTACAGTTTGTGAGAATGTGAGATGGCTTTAAATCTCTATATTTAGCCAGGTTCTCTGAATCACTTCCAAAGAGTCCAAGTGTTCAGAATATGTTTTACCTGACTAGAAAAAACAAAGTAATTTCTTTGGTCAACACACATACACAAGTCTCAGAGTTGCCTTTCTTTCGTTTGCCAATCCAGAAGGGTCTGAATATCTCATGTGTTGTTTGTTGTCTCTGTCAGCTCCATCAAAATGTTTGAGAAACCCTAGGCTGTTTCAGGTCCCTCTAGGTGCTTGTATAGAGTTGGGTCCTCAGTGTCTGCTTTATGGTGAGTGGAATTTCTGTCCAGGTTACATTGATAGTAGTGACTATGGCCAAGATTACTTCAGCAAACACATTTTTAGTGGTATTTTTAGGTGTTCTCTGATACCTACTTGTCTTCATCTCTCCTATAAAAGATTAAATCCTATTTTATAAATTCCAGGTCCACAGAAGTGTCTTGAGTTCTCTATACGTCTCAAAAAGCACATTTAGACAACTGTATCCTAAGATTGCAGAAATAGGACATTAGACCCTTAGTTCAAATGTTCATACTTACATTTACTTACAGAATCTATCTGTCTATCTATCTATCTATCTATTTACCTTATTTTTCATCTTTTTCTTCTTTAGAAGTATAAATTTTACTTGTCAGTAAATATTTTGCAATTTATTAGCTATTTTCTGGTGTTTTCAGTTAGAACTGAAGACAAAGCATAGTTATGGGCATTGTCACACTAATAATTCAATACCTGCTGATGAAACAAACTTCAAAATATTATGCTATAATGTTCAGCTTTAATGACCAAACTGAAAATTTTGAACAATATTCATAATACTATACAGAATTGCAATACATTTACAGCTACATGAAACAATGTTTTGTATATTTCTGAATATGACTGCCTTGTGTAGATTCATCAGGGCAATAATATGTAAAATTATACTAGATGAAATTAAAATCAAATCTAAAATAAAGAATTTGATTCAAACACAGGGAACAAACAAACAAAAAAAATTGAGAATAAATATTAAAAAATCTGACCAACCCCTCAAGTGCAGGACAAGATAAATGATGGAATGTATCATCAGAAAAATCTCAGCAGCTGTGATATTTTGCTATCATTTACTTGATATAAACAGACCACAGATCAAGAACTTTTATATCAACATGTCAGATAATTGCATGTGAAGTTTTCCCTGCCTTTGATAAGCTATACAAAACACACAGAATGAGTTAAAGACAAGAGTTTTTCTTCAAATCCTTTCGTATTTCAAAGAGGCAATATTACTAGGTATTTTACTTAATGAAAATTTCAGTAGCATTTTATCCCCAAGAAAAATGCTTGCTAACACATTTTTCATTGAGGTGCGCTAGCCATATGTAGTGATCATGGTGTTTACTTCATAATTCACTTTGTTCCATCCTTTCTTTTTTTTTCCTAGCTTTGACCACTGTGGTCACTCTTTTGCACCATCCATTTTTATTTTTTTTTTTTTTTTAATTTTTAATTTCCTGTTTGTTATTAGGAAGTTAGTGATTCAACACAGCATTTATCACTCCTAGTTTTTAATAATGTCATGAACATTCTATTTGCAGAATGGTGTTGTTTAGGCTTTTCATGCTGCTAATTCTATACAAGTTTTAAGAATGGATTCAGGAAAGCACATTGATATTTTAATAGGTCTTGGATTCATAATTTGCTTCTTCATCTTTTCTGTATGTGTGAAAAAAGTTCTGTAACAAACTGATATTTTCTAATGCTACATGGGGCATTATTATTATTATTATTATTATTATTATTATTATTATTATTATTGCCATTACATAATCACATTAATTTCAAGGTGTATTTCCAAACTGACAGAACATTCTCAGCTTCCTTAGCTGCTTTCCAGCATTTTAAATGTCAGACATTATGCAAATTATGACTGTGAATCCTCTTGTCAGTGAGGTGAGCACCTGATGGCAAGGTACACCTTTTTCAATGTCCAACCTTTTTTGTGTGAAACTATCAGGAATTTGGCTGTTTGATAAAGCCTCTCTGAATGAAAGTCACTCTTAAAGTAAAAGGCTGATACTCCCAGTGTCCAGGGAGAGAGATTATGAGGTCTGTACACATCTTTCTCAAAAAGAAATCCAGACCAGTCATACATATGCTACAGCAAGATAACCACATGTGGGACTCACATCTGTAAGCCTGAAGCAATCTTTTTATCTATCGTTATTTTAAAAAGCTGCTAGAACTTTTACAGTCTCCCTGCAGTAGTGTACCTAGCCAAAACAGAAATGGAGTATTTGGATGACAGACATACAGTTACAAATTGCATGCTTGAAGATGGTTCTCACACCATTCTGAACATACTTCCAATAAAGGGGACATGGATAAGACTTTCTGTAGCCTAGGGTTATAGTAACATTCCCATACAGCTTCCTACTCATTTTCCTTTTACTTCCAAAAGAAACAAAGTATTTTCCTTGTTTAAAATGATAATGTATACTGAAAATTGAAACACAATACTACATTCTCAAGTTTATCTGTCATAAATGTATCAAGTAATTAATGTTGAATTAATATTAGAAATCTGTATGACATCTTCACTAATTCCAAAAGAATTCTTTTGGTTTAATGATAATACATTAAATATCAAAAGAATTAATAATGCTTAGGATGATATTTTAAAGTGCCATCCTCAGTTAAAACAACCAGAAATTTCATATTTTTTTTAGCAAGCTTCCATGGCAAGACTTTATAGTAAGTTACAAATCATCATTATTTCCTTTCATATTCTTGTGCTAATATTAATCAGAGTAGCTACTTATGCATATGTGCAGATAGCAGTGCAGTAGTTTATCTTCTAGAATTACAGAGTAATTGGATGTCAAGTGTTATTACAACAGGCATTGTTTTGAGATTTTTCTCTGATGTTCATGCTTTTTATTTATTTATTTTAAAATCTCCTTTTTCTCTTTTGTATTCTGGGTTTGGATTTGAAAGAAAAGGCACAAAATATCAAACTGCAGTTTTCGGGAGAAACTTGCTTTAAAACCTAACTAATTAAAAGGAAAACAGCTTGCAGAGAACAGTGTGATTTAAAGAGCCCAATCTGAAATATCCTGAGGATAACCCTAAGGAGGGGAGTGCTCCACTGCTTATCATTTTCAAAATCCTGGTAAAAGAGAAGAAGTTTCAAGCTGGTTACCCAAGACCGTAGGACACCTTGAATATCTGCACAGCGGAAAGCAGGCAAGCACACTCCCTAGCAACCCAGTAAGTTTTGCTTCATGGCAGCTAATGCTTTTCAGGAAGCTCCTAGGAACCAGCTGGGGAAGAGCCATATTCTTCCTAAGATTCGGTACAGAAGTAATTCTGTTTATGGGGAGAAAAGAGTTTAGCTGTAGTTGTCAATTAGGAAGAAATGCTCTGCTACTTGTCTTCAGGGGCAAAGGAAATGTTCTACTGTATTTTATTTTCTAATGTGGATGTAGCCATTACAAAAGTCTGCAAATTCTTAAAACTCAGAACGCTGTTTATTTAGTCCATTCATCCTTCATCATGCCAGAAGTGTGTTTTAGAATATATCATGTTGATATTACATAAGTTCTTAAAGAGATTTGGAACAACGTTGTTCAATTGCGTTAGTAAAATAAGTTAAAAAACATATCATTAAGGCCACAGTTTTCAGGCATTTGCCTTTGTACAAACAAATATGTACTTTTCCCGGAACTAAATTATTTACACATATTAGACACGATATTTTGAGCCATTTAACTATTCAAAACATTGAGGAAAAAGTGAAGGCACCACCCCTAATTTCAGATTTTTTGGGTCTCCTAGCTATTAAGCAATGGCATGAAATAGTAAACAAAAGAAATCTTTAAAAGAGCAGTAACTTTCAACTATTTCTATTATTGCTATTTAAAGAGAAAAAAAAATTCAATTTCAGAACGAAAGTTAGTATTTCAAAAGTTGTGTAAATAAAAGAGTTCCATCAGTCATGCAATAAGCAAGAGCATCATCAATTTGGCAATAATTAATTCCTCCATGGATGATGACATTTGCTTATCTCAGGCTCATTAAGTCAGCAGCAAAACATGCCAAACTCACCTGGCTTTTTGACCTCAAGAGCAAATAGAGACCTTCAGAAAATTAAGTCACTGAAAGCAATTAATGAAACTACAATGTAGGGTGGTGTTTTGGGTTTTTTTCATGAATCATACTGTTAACTCCACTTACGTATTTGGCACATCACGACAATAATTTTTTTCCTCTCCTTGTGATTTTCCCTTCTGGCATGGGTGACGAAGCTTTGATTCTCACAGGACCTTCTCTGAAATTTGTGGTCTGTCTCTTGTGACTTGTCACTCCCAGGTCTCCTGTGGCACTCGGCTCTCTGAAGACAATTTCAGAGATGAGATGGTGCGCTTGTATGGTAACTTCACTGTGACACATGTCTATACGATCCTCTGGGAATAAAGTATCCACAGCCATTTCCTTTGCTGAAAGAAAACAGCACATATAAATGCAAATAAAATCCAGAACAGTAACAGAACAGTAAAACATACTGCCTGAAAGATTTCAGTGATATTTATGTTTTCTTCAGCAGTATCACTCTTGCATTTTTTAAAATGCTTACCATCTTCTTAATATAACTTCTAAATAAAATGTTCAAAACATGGCAGGTAATTAGAGATTATTTTTAATTTTGTCTGCATTGGAACTGCTGTCTAAAATTTCACAGAAACTTAGTGAAAATCCTGACAATTCCAAGAGAAAACACTAAAACGAAAAATTCCTGCTCATCTCTAATACACAGCTAACCACTATTCATTTTCATGTTTCGTTCATATGAGAAGTAAAATTAACTTGCAATAGTTGAAGAAGAGGAAATAGAATAAAAACATTTTAAATACCCATTCTAAATCTGTGTTAAAGCAGACAGAAGAGGTAGAAAATGCACAGAAAAGATTAAGATAATTTATGTATAAAAGAATAAAAGACACCAAGAAGATTAAATTTAGTCTTTTCTGGCAGTTTCATAGCAACAAGTTAGGGATGGAAAAGGCCTATTAGATTATTCATTTCATCTCTCTGTCAAGGCAGGATTTTCTCCAACTATATTTTTTCCTGTGCTTTGTCCTGTCTAGTGTTGAAAATTCTAAATGATGAATCTTCTACCACTACCCTTAGGAGACTATTGCAAATCCTATTACATCTCCCTGTCAGAATATCTACAGATATTCAGTCTAAACTTTCCATTTGTTAATCTTACCTCTTTACTTCTAGGATAGCTGGTTTTCCATATAGAATAATTTCTCTTATTTTCTCTCCCTCTCTGTCTTGCCCTCTCTCTCATCCCCCTTAGTTTTTGTTTAGCTGAACTCTTTTGTTTTTAGATTATTTATCATTACTCTGAAGTCATTCTGTCCATCTTCTTTTATCTCTTTTACTTCTTTTTCTTGAATTCTGTCATTTTTCTGTTTTTTTTTCTTGGTAATGATATCTAAAATTTGCAGGTACCTAAGACAGTAAACTGTAAACCAGTAGAGGATGAACCATAGAAATTTACTTTAAACTGCCTTCTTTCAGGAACTAGGCAAAGAGGAGAGCCATGATACTTCAGGAAATACAATTTATAGGAAAAGCAAAGTCAATGTAGATAAATATGGAAGATATCAGATAATGATTAAAATATTTAATTTTCATATTTTCAACACACATTAAAACTATTGAGAGAGGATCAGTCAAATCTAAATCCCTTCTTAAATGTTTTTGTAAGAAAAAAGAAAAAAGAATCTTTAGAACTACTAAAAGGAGGTTTACACGGAAGCTGAAGCTTATTTTGAAATAGTTTGCAAAAATATTTTTAAGAGCCTCTCTCTTTTCATCTTATAATTATTGCTTTCATCATAAATTAATATGAAAGTATGCTTACGACTTCTTATATCTATATCTATATATATGCAAATGGTATATAAAATCAAAGTTTAGACATGATATCAACTTTTCAAAGGTAGCTTTTTTCCATGTGGATGATTTTTCTTTTTCAATAAAAATTCCTGCAATATTACATTTTCAGTGAACCTCTGTGTGTGATAAAACTACAAGCTAAAACTAAGCCACAGACAATATATGTGCCTAAAGCTAATAAAACTGATGTATTTAAATGTTCTGTTTTCCTCATATTAGAGATAAATTATCCTTCTAGAAATGATTTAATAAATCTTTTCATATATTTGCCATAATTCTATTAGATTTAATACATTTTGATGAATTACATATTGTCACTCTACAGGAGTGGTCATATAAACCAGATACCCACATATGTATGAAACGGTTGAACTGTAAAATATAGACATGAAAGAACTTTCTCAGATAGGGTAGAAACACTGCAGTGAAATGCAGATCAAAAGTAGACACTGTCACTTAATAATGAAGCAAATCATTTAAAATTCCAGACAGAAAATTAGTTCAGACTAGTTATTTTTATAGTCTTAAGCAGCTGTTAATACTAGGATTTTTCAGTCAAGTGAAGGAAAGGTATTGATAATGACATGATTAAACACAATGAGCACAATGAGGACATCTGACTTTAACGCCAACAGAAGTGTTTCCATGTTCTGCTGAAGAGCACAGTCGCCTCCATTTAATTCAATGAAAGAAACCACAATAGTGATCTAATCCCATTATTTTCTTTCCATGGAGTGGATTAGAGGCTGCAAAGGATTCTTAGGGTTTTTGTGTGGCAGGGTTTTTTCTGAAAGATACCTTGAAGTGCTTGAAAAGAACATTTTCTCTTTTTTTAATACATTGTGATATTTTAGTAGTATAATGCAGTGGAAACTTCATATTGGAAGCAATGTTAAGACAGGGGAATTACTAGAAAATGTCTTGGTTGAACTGACTGCAAAAATTTATGTGCACTGCCATCCAATGTATTTCTCCACAACAAAATTTTGGTTTAAAAATGCACTTCTGAATGGACATTTGAAATGTCCTTAATGTAGTAATTGACATCTCTTTTCTGTTACCTGATTGCCCTGAATAGGCTAACTCATGTTATTTTCTGAGTTTAGGTTTTATGTCTTCCCTGTTGATATTGTAACATAGGATGACATCTTCTACTTGCCCTCTATCTTTCTTTTTTCTTTTTTAAAATATTATTTAGAATTTCCTGAGTTGTAAGAGACACACAGGGATCATTGAAGTCCAGCTCTTGGCCCTGCATAGGACAGACCTAAGAACCACACCATATGTCTTAAAGAGTTGTCCAAATACTGCTTGAATTCTGGCATGGTATACATGAAGTTGAAGTGGGTGCAAAAGAAAAGTGTATCTGTTGAGAAGAATATGTTTAAGTTTTCAGTCAGAAATTTTCTTCTCTAATAATGTGCTGCCACTGCTAGCAGAGTATTTTTCAAGAATATTTTTCAGATTACATAAAAACTGTTTAGGTCACCCAAATAACAGATCTCACTAATCATCTCAAGTTATGTGATATGATCAAGCTGAGATGTGCCACCCTCAAATCAACATTTTTTGATATAAGTTTATGGTCTATACTATTAATTTATCTTCTTTAAGGCAGCTGTTGTTAAACTTGAAGTCTTCTTTTTCAACACTGGTTTTTCACTAGTTTTGGTTTTCCTTTCTCCTAACCAGTCTAAAAACAATGGCCCAGTTGTTCCCTTTTGCCTATCCATAGGTTAAGGCTTGAGTAAGTCTGTACAGAGAGCTGACTTACACTTAGAAGAGACTTAGGAACAGGTGTCTAAAACTGAAGTTGTAAACAGCTCTAGTCATTTCTTAAACAGAGTAGAGGAAAAGGAGTGGAAATGGCTGCTAAAGACAAACAGGAGAAAGATTCTTTATTGCCTTATTCTAAACACATAGCTTCAAAATGACACCTTTCAACTGCACAGAAATAAACAGAAGTTCTTGTAAACTGTTTGACCACCTTCTACATGTAATAATATTTAATCTTTCTTAACAGAATGTCATATTGAGTTATGTTGCCTTTGCTAATCAAATGCAAATGTCATGACTGCAGCATATCTTTTTCAGATTACTTAATAAGTCTAAAGAGTTTGACATTTCAACAGATTCTGCATTCTAAATACATATATTTTTTTAAACTAGAGATGCAGAAAATGACCAAACCCATAAATCATTTACTAGGAAAATCAAAATACTGAAACCTCAAGGCTTTTTTCCTCTTTATTTCTTCCCCATTCCCCAGATCCCAGTATTTCACAGAAAACATAACAACAACAACCACAAATTATGTTTTAGCAGGCTTTAAAGGAAGTTTTTAGCGTGGGATTTTTCTATAAATGATACTTAGAATAGGAAAATGTGTCAGTGATAAGAGGTATATTTTACAGCTGAGGTAGGTTTTACTACTCCTTTCCATCACTTAGCACTAATGTTTTTCAATTTTTTTCATTATTTTCTCAGAATTTTATTCCAATTTACTTCATGTATGTATTTTTAAACTATCCTAATGTTCAGTCTTCTGTACAGGTCTGATGTGCAATACTGCTCATTCCAACTACTTCTACATAGTTTGGAAAAGCCAAAAAGGAGACCAAAGCTTTTTTATTTGCATAGAACCATATCATTTTGTGGCTTTATTTCCATGTCATATCTCTTAGACTATATTCTTTAAGTAATCCAGCCATTTCCCTTCCATTCCACTGCTTTTTCTAAAAAACTGCATTTTTAAAATATCATGTAATTCTCCTTAAAATGACAGATTTCTTTCAAATTAAGAATAATTAGTCAACCAAGGGGCTTTCAAAACATTCTTAAGTTTCTTCTCCCCCTCACACAATTTTTTTCTTGTTGAGCACTTCTCAGAAGTGTCTGGGTTTCTACGTGTAGATTTAAGTGTGCTTCATTTAGAACAGGTGGTGCCAAGTGTTAAGAGATATTCCTGAGATTTGTGTGAAGAGGCAATCTCTAAAGACTCTTTAAAGTGATTTTCAGAAAATAAAACAAGGAAATAAAGGGAGAAGAAAGATTACAGTAATCCCATAAAAACTGTACACTGAGGATATACTGTTCTTCTGGAAAAAAAATAGACTTTCGTCTCCATGGTATTTGTTAATCCAACGTCATTCACAGACTCAATTATAAAATCTAAAACATTGTAAAAGGAAAGCTATATAGTGAATAGTCAGTAAAGAAGAAGAAAGCAAGGACAGGGAAGTTTTGTAAAAGAGTATCAAACTGTGCATTTATAGACTGCCAATAAAGGAGCTTTTTGCACTGTATTGATCAAGCATTACATTAATAGGGCTTTGTATTTTTTTATGACCAATAACTTGCAACAAAAACAACAACAAAAAAGATACAGAGAAAGTGAAAAAATTATCAGAAATCATAATAAACCCAAAACACCACAACTCTCCCTACTAATTTATTATTATCATTTTGAGGACAAAACATTCAAATCTCTAGGTGTAATAAGAATGTTTTTATATGAGAGGAGGACACATTTTAATTCTTTGGTTTACTAAAAATAATAAACAAAAACCTGGAAAGCATGCAGGAAATCTATATCTATATAAAAAATACAGTTATTCTTACATTGTGTAAAACTTTATAATTAGAAGAGTAAGGAGAGGTCCCTGTTCTCTAAATCCTCTGTTTGGGGTTGAGATTAGACAATGAATTGTTTTGTGCTCTATACCTACAGGAAAAGCTCAAGACCTAAATTATGGTTACTCTATTTTGTGAGAGTTAATTAGTTTTCTAATTTGATAATCACAATCTTTCATTTTATTCTGCAAGATGATAAAACAGTACAAAACAAACAAGACCAAGACAGTCTGAAGGAAATTCTGATGCAATTTATGAGGACTACAGTGAAGTCTCTTGCAAATATGTGTGAACAAAAAAGCCAGACCATAATTTTTTGTAATCAACATCCTTCTCAGCTATACTATAATTCTAGATACATTTCCTAAAATGGGAGTTTTTCAAATAAAAGGAAAAAAAATAATATCCAAATTAATTTTAACTTTTTTTTTGCTTGTTTGACAGTCTTAATTGTATTATTCATATTCCCTTCTACAGTCTTCCACCTTGACAAGAAAACAGTTCTATTGACTTTGCTCATGCAAGTAGTTGTCAGCATTTTTATGAAGCACTTTAGATATCCTGAGAGTAGCTGGTCACAGCACTTACTATTTGACAAAAAAAATATATTAATCTTTAGCAGTCACCTTTCTTTTGGGACAATTATTTTGTGGCTATATGAACCAAGAAAGCCTAAGCAATCTGAACCCTGTCCAGTGTGTGGAAAGGATGACCAAAAGTGGTCTTTTATTCACCAAGTTCTTCATTTTTGTATCAGGCAATTCCACTGTGCAAGCAAGTAATTCCACCGTGTTATAAGTCAAGCAAGCAGAGCAGAAGACCATCTTGGCTGAACAGGAAATTCCTTGTGGAGCTCCAAATGAAGAGGAAATTTTATGATTTCTGAAAGCGAGGTCAGTAGTTGCAATGAATTACAGAATCACAGTTTATGGATGCAGGGTGAAGACATGAAAGACTAAAAGTCAATTAAATTTTAAAATGGCCAATCTTGTATCAGGTAATAAGAACAGCTTTTTTAAGTATGTTAATAGCAAATATGTTAATGTTTCTAAAGAAAACATTGGACTGATACTTGTTGAAGACATCTGACTAATAAGGATGAAGAAAAAGTGGAGGCATTCAATATTTTTCCTTTTATTTCAGTTTTTAATAATATTGATAGTCATTGGGCTGCCTGATCTGAGTCAGAGGAAAATGAGTGTGAGAACATTGGTGTTCCCATTTCATCTGTGGACAGTGTAACTTTCAGGGAACAGCTGTATAAACTGGATATTCACAGGTCCATGGGGACTGATGGGGTTCATCCCCGAACACTGAAAGACATAGGAGCTGTCACGGCTGGACCACTCTCGATTACTCATCAAAGTTTTTTGGGAGCTTGTGGACATCCCGATAACTAGAATCTGGTCAATGCTATTCCAGCCTAAAAAAAGGGTGTGAGGGAAGTCCCAGAGGACTACAAGCCTGTTAGTCTAACCTCAGTTCCTGGAAAAATTATGAAGGTTGTACTGGGTGCTAATGAAAGACATTTAAAGAATAATGCAATCATCAGGCACAGTCAACCTGGATTCACAAAAAATATCCTTTTTAACCAATTTAATATCCTTCTATGATAAGATCACCCAAGTGGTGGATGAAGGGCAGGCAGTGGATACAGTTAATCATAATCTTCTTCAAATGCCTGTTTTCAAAGTTAGGCATTATAAATTGGAATACCAAGACATAACTTTGAAATGAACATGCGCGTATTGGTTCCTTGTTAAATGTTCCTTATTATTGAAAAGAAAGTATTCTCAAGAGCAACAGACCCCACCAGCTGATATAAGAAACCTAATTCATTATTAGTATGTATCCCTCAGTTTTACTTAGAGGAGAGTATGCTTTAAATATTTTTATGAATACAAGGCACCAAAAGAATATAAGACACTATTTTTTCCTTTTCAAAAAGACTCAATAAAGTTCTCATTCTATATCAATTGGTCCATGCTATTAATTGATTTTTCTGGAGCTGATATAAAACAGGACATCTTTCAGATTTTTCTGAATTATTCCTAGAAATTAAATGTCAGCAGCGACAGGATAGCTGGGAATTCTGAAAGAAATAGGACATAGATGTAAGTTCAGACTCTTTCTTTGCTTTTGCAACTGAAGTTTTCTTCAGTAAAGGCAAGAAAATCATGGCAAAATTAAAATATAGTTGCATATGAGAACTCCAAGCAAGAGTTACAAATATTTTCTATGGGAAGAATGCTCTTTTTCTGTATCTTTTATTTTTTGATGCTCATCCTAAATGCATCTGACATTCATGTGCAATCAGATGCTAAATCATACCCTCACATCAATATGATTGCATATCTTAACCTGATTAAGTCAGTTTTCACATTTTTCCTGAGAGGGACACAAGGAGGTCAATTGCTTGTCAATTTAGACTCTTACTAACAGACAGCTTCATGAGAAGGAGCAGCATCAATGGCCTGCTTTGTCTCAAATTAAATTTATAAGTTTATTTTCAGAATAAAACATATTAAGCAGCTCTAAACAATAGAATAGCCTGGTTATAATGCCAATAAAAACATTGACTGTGATAATACCTTAAAAAGGAGAATGATGAGAAGTAATATTAATAAGTTTAGAAATAAAACCCACCTGAACTGAGCTGTTGGGGGGACTTGCTTTTTTTGGTTTGGTTTGGTTTGGGGTTTTTTCTTTGTTTTGTTTGTTTTGTTGTTGTTGTTTTGTTTTTTTTTTCTTTTGTTTTGTTTTCCCCTCAGTCTACTGATTTTCAGTCTGTTAAGTATTTGTATTCAAAAAAAAGCAAGAAAAAAAAAATTCCTCTATTCTTGATTATTTTTCCTCAATAAATACTTAAACTTCCTTTTAAAACAGTATTCTGTAAAGGAAGAATCTGACTGAAAAGATGTGAATAAAAAGACAAGTAACTATGCATCTTCAAAAGTCTCTAGATGAGATCTAAGTTTTAGTTATGGTCAATTTAAAATTTAAAAGATTACATGGATTACATTCAGAAATGTTGCTGCACTTATGACTGTCATTGAAAAAGAGTATGTTGATTAAGATTGTTTTTGCATAATGAGATGTAGGATTCTAGATCTCACAGCGAGAGTCGGAATAATCCTGCTCCCTAGGTTATCCTAGTTTTTCTATTTTGCTATAGTCATTCTAGTTCCAAGAACTGAATTGCAAAGCAGTAAGATTTCATTTGCCCAGTCTAGGAAAGTGTTTGGCCACTTGTTTCCTGGAGATTGGAAGTGCTCTAGAATCCTACGATTTAGATGTAGATCCATACACAGCAGTCTGCATTGGCTTTTAGAAAAATCTGCCACAATTAAAAATAAGGCTTTCCTGTCCCCTGTCCCATTTATCTAGAAAAAGGCAGTGACTCTGCTGTGACTTCAGGGAAAGTATCACCTGAAGTATGATGAAATTCAAGTGAGGGTAGAGATGATAAAATCCTGTGCCACTGTTCTCTCTCTCAGTGCAGATCTAGTGAGCTGGATTCCAGCTTTGTCCAGTGAAGCAGATCAATCAGATGTGTAACATGGAGAGAACTGCACATTCTCAGGCCAATAGGTTAGAAACTATGAAAAAATAGTGTAAATGGGAAACTAAAAAGATTATAAAAGGGATTTATGAGAACTATTTCAAAGCCTTTATGTGTGATTGCATCTAAGTACACCAGAATCTTGAAATTGTATTTCCCAGGGGATGGAGCTGAAGAAAGAAAATGGATTTGTCTAAAGTAAAAGGCTACTGGAAGCATTATACCATCATTACAAGTTAGAAAGAAATTACCATTTTTTAAGGGAGGTTTAGACAGTTATACGACAAAACAGATTCTGGAATATTTTGCCAACAGTATGATAAAATACGACTTTTAGAAGTGAGCTTCATCTTGTTTAATGTTAGATATCCAAAATGTATCATACAACAACCCTTAGGAGAAAGAGGTTTAATGACATGGGCACACATACAGGTCATATACCTGTTTCAGTTTTTTTTTTCTCTTAGAGTCTAATACATTGTGAGTGCCTATTTCATTCTGCTAATAACAAGGAGATTTTAGCACATGTAATTCAGATTATGAACTTTTAGACATCCACCTTAAGGCAGAGTAAGTCTCCTTCTATAGCTGACCTCTCAATCTCCCTTCTGGTTCTGTTTTACATCCTTATGCTATTTTAAATCAATTTTCAGGATTAATCCAACTTATATTTTGTCATTCAATGCAAGTCTCTCTACTCTTCATGACTGCTCACTATATACAAACTCAGTAACATATGACATAGCATTTTCTGTTGGCTGAAACTGCTGAACAGATATGTACTCATTATAAACAACAATAGCATCCTCAGCTTAGATCCACTAAGAAAGCATCCATTTTAAAGGATTATAGATTTTCTCAAACACATATTTTTCACTGTTAAACCATGGTGTATTTTCAGTGTTAGCTGTGGTTTGCAGAATGCGAGCTCTTTATTTAGGTAACACAGTTACAAATTAGGGAAAATGAAGCTTGCTGTTGCCTGTCTTAGCTGGAAGAATTTTTCTTTTTAAGCTTAGTGATTTGCCTTCACAGATAAAGTTTTTAATTATACCTTGCACTTCTCTGAAGCCCATTAGACATCTAGAAATGTAGCATACTGTAAATATAATTATACTTATGAGAAGTAATTAATCTAATGGATTTTCAGTCTACCTCACCTAGTGAACTGCAACCTGTTCCAATTTATTATGCTGTTTCGCAGCAGTAGTACAAGGGGGTAAATATTGTCTTCCATAATAATTTTGAGTGTTTATTAAGGAGATTCCCTGCATATCTCATACAATTAATTGCAGAAAACTACTTAGTTCAGAAGATCTCATGACTGTTGATAATAGTAAAGCAATACTTTATTTTTTTTTACTTATTCAGTGGTACACAAAAATCAGCATCATCTTTACATATGTAGCCATCAAAATTCTGATCTATCCAACAAGGATACACCTGTCTGGAACAGAGTACTGTGTTTTTCCTGGAGTGCATGACAAGGTCTTTGTTTTTTTCCTGGAAAAATAAAGAATTTGTTGTCATATCAAACTATTTTATTTTCTCTTATTCCTGTTCTAAAGTTCTTCATCACAACACTCTCAGACACGTGGTGCAATTCTTGAGCTTGTCCTGTTTCGTACAAGGTGTTGAACTTCAATGATCTTTGCAGGTCCCTTCCAACTCAGGATGTTCTATGATTCTAGTGTTCTTTTTTATTTTTTCCCTTAAAAAAGTAATGTATTTCTAAATCCAAATTAATAAAGAGGTTATTATGACTGATCGGGATGGGGGGAAGATGGGAGGGGGGAATCCAATCTGCATATTAGGAAATTTTGAAAGTGATTTCAATAGAACAATTATACATCGGGTTTTTTATACATACTTATCTGTCTAATGTTTCTCATAAACATCATTCTCTCTGTGAAATGCCTTTTTTATATTTACAGACAGTGAGGAAAAATATTTCTCAAGAATTTTTAAATCTTTTTAAATCCTATCCATATTGCTTAAAAATATGAGAAAGAAGATATGTATCTCCTCAATTTATTAATAATTTACAGAGAAATACAAAAAGATTGAACAATATAGTGCTTTACTTTCCTTTTTTAGTCAGAACTATGCTTCTGAACATAGATTTATAGTTACTCTGTTGCCTAATTAGGTTGACAGAAAATCCTTTTCCTTTTGTTCGCTGTACTAGGCAACACTGGTAACTCTGCATTTCCTATCAGCCTCAGCTTTAACTTTTTTTTCCCCTTTTTTTTCCGGTTGCTGCACAACATTTTCAAGATCTCATGAGTAACCTGTTGCCTATGCGCAGAGACCAAGAGCACAAATGCAGACTGTGTCTCTGTGCATGAAGATGCGCTGTAACCCGATAAGTTGTACTTTGAGCTGCTGACAGAAGAACCCAGAATAAAATTTCATTGAGAAGACTAGCTATGCATCATCTTTCTTTCGCTGCGACTGATTTGATTCACAAAGGTTTGGGGCATGTCTCTATGCAAGGGTCTTGTGGTTTTTCATTGCTAGTCCAAACATATCAAGAGATACTGTTTGTATTGGCTGAGATACACACAATATCATTTATGTAATTAGCATTGAGATAATGTGTGAGTAAACAAACTACTGGAAATTTTTACATTGTTAATCTCTGTCAAGTTAAAATCACTTTTTTAGGATTTTCTTGTCAAAACACAACAAATCAACCTCAAATTTATTGCCATCTTTATCTTTGCAAGTGTTAAAATTCATACACTTGAAGCTTAAAAAAAAACTGAGATGCATTTATTACATCTTACAATCTTATCATACAATTATGAATAAAAAAAGAAGTTTTCAGTAATGGTTTATATAGTAAGTTCTGTATGATAATTTGTGAGAGTTTGTGTGCTTTTTTAGAAGAAAATAAAAAACTATAAAAAACCAAAAACACCCCCCCCCAAACCCCCCCCAAACAAAATCCCAAAAAAACAAAAAACCAAAACCCAACCCATAATGTTTCAAAGAGGCCTGTTAAGGTTCTAACTTTGTATCGGTCCATGGCACTGATGTTAATTGATTATTTGGAGCTGATATAAAACAGGATATGTTTCAGTTTTTTCTGAAATATTCCTAGGAGTTAAATATCAGCAATGACAAGATAGCCGAGAATTCTGAAGGAAAAAGGACACAGATGTAAGTACAGACCCTCTTTACTGTTGTGACTTAAGTGTTTTTAGTTAAAGGAAAAAAAAACCACTTTAGAAATAAGATTATTAGAAGTTGCATAAGAGCTCTAATTTAAATAGAATGAAATTAGTGGTCAGTTGGTTTTTTTCCTTTGACTTGCAAGTCCTTTTTTTCCCTTTGACAAGTAATACTTTGGAACTTCTGTGGGTTTTCTGTGTCAGAGATTAGTAAGACACAGATTGTATTTATTACCCCTCTCCTACTGTGGTGGAAGACCACCCAGAAACACGTACCTCACATTCTTGGATGTAGGTCTGAATGGAAATCTACACTCTGGATTGTATACTGTCTTTTGTAGTCTGCTTGGTCTTCCTAAAGAGGAGCAAGTGGGCTTTTCTCTGACACTTCGTAGTCTTGAAGTTGTGGTTGACATGCTCTGGACAATATAGACGTTTGTAATTCTGAGCTGTTAGGATAAAGTCTGGAGTTGCATCCACATGGTTTATTTAATTTTGCCTGTAAACCATTTTAAATCAGGGTTTAGACAGATCTGTACCTGCTACTTTTTAAAAATTTATGTAATTTGAGATGACTGAACTATTTTTTTCCTATTATGGAAGATGAACTATTAAACCAAATTTCTTCTCTTAAGTAATAACTCTATTCGCTACTAAATTTCATGAAGGAGTTTTGTTCTATAAACTGTATTGATTAATTTTCCTCTACTAACTGGGCTGCCATCCTTACGAAAGAGAATTATTCCAGCATGATTATACACAAAAGCTCGTCCAGAATCAGACTTGGTTGAAAGCATGTATTATAAAAAAAGAACAAAAATCAAACCAAACAGAACACCCTAAACGAAACTAGTGTGCTTACATAAAGGATTTGGAAAAAAAGACTGTAATGTTATTAAAGTCACATTAAAGAATTAGTTGGAGGAAAAAACCAAACTTTTTATATTTATTATGAAAAAGTTCTCAGGAGCATAATCAAATGCATTGCTGTCAGGGCTAATAAGCTCTAATTTAATAGCACTGTCACTTTTGTAGACAAACCACTACCTACCACACAAACTACTGTTTCTGTTCCCTATGTGAATTCAGAAAGGTACTAGTGAGTGGTGGATACTGAGGGAGAAAGGTTGATAATTGTCTTTGAAAATTGCACCAGCCATTCAATGTAATGACTTTAATTGCCCCATTCTTCCACAACATCCATTAAGGATTTTTTTTCCTTTGGAAACTCTATCTAGCACGGAGTTCACTGAAAAAATAACCGTATAATCAGTGATTAAACTTTAGATAGGCCAAAAAGTATATATACTGATGAATATAAGCTTTCAGATTTCTAATGTTCTGTAAAGACTTCATCAACTTCAAATGCAACACTTAACTTCATGAAGTTTATGGGATTTGTTTCTTTTAAGAAATCTGTTAGTTTAAACTGTGTTAGAACTCTCTTTGCCTCTTTCCACGTTTCAAACTTAACCTAGTTTATGTGTCATTAACTGCTTTCTCTAAACAAAATGGACCATATTAAATCCAATTTCTTTAATGTAAACATTATCTAATTTTCCTTGTTTTACTGTAGTTTGATAAGCATAGATCTTTTCAGTGTTCTCCTGCCTTGGGGCTGCTATCCCCTACAATATATTGATCTGTTTGAAAGGGAAGGTACAACAGGGAGGGGTCAACACGAAAGGCAACAGCTCTTTCATAACAGATGAGTTTAATCAGGTACAGTTTTGATGCTTTAAAATAAAAATAATAAATTTCAAGTAATTTAGAAGGTTTCAAGTTATATTATGAAAGGACAATAAAATTGCAGGGCAATATGAAGTGGTGCCAGCTCTTGAACTTACAGTCAGGTTTTGGTAGTTGCAATCAGAGGACTTCCGAATCAAGAAAATGAGCATTTGTATTACCAAGACATAATGTGGTTCTCCTGTTAGAAGTAATAACTAGCTACCTAGAGGAATGATTATGCGAATAAAAGCAATTATGTTTTCTGAAAATAAGGCCTTTCTTTACTACTATTTTATTTTCAAGAAAATAATCTCAGTTTCACAGACTTTCTTTTGCTAACTGGACTAGTCACAAAAATGGTTAATGTGAAAGGAAATTTAGAAATTAGTAAGTCATCTATTTGACATTTGATACCCTAGATTAAGTAAAGTTCATGTATTTCTCTTGTTCAAATATTTTTAATGATTTTTCTTAAAAGTATGGATAGTATTTTGTTCCCTGTTGGAGAAAAAGAGATCATTGATCTGGAGGTATATGAGTGACTTAAGAAGTACTGCCATTTTTGTTAGCCACTAGCAATGAATGTGAACATGAAAAATGATAGTTTTAGTTCAGATTGGTTGTTTGAAATTAAAATTTAAGAAGTTAGACTAACAAAGGAATTTGAGGTAGGTTCAATACATTCTCAATGTTGTTTGACAAACAATATGGCTTTGGCATTCCTTTTACAGACAGTCACTGACTTCACTAAGTTAGGGTCTGGAAAATGTGCCAAATGGAATGTCCTGATTTAGAGACTGACATTTGTTCTTTTTCCTTTCTTTTACATTCTGACTACCATTTCTGGATCACAGCTTACATTGATTAGAAACTGTGTATGCTATAACTGCTCCACAGCTTTGAACCTTTTCATTGCTTTGGATCTGTTTGCTATTAGGCTAATATACCACCTACAGCTATTGCAATATTAACATATTTATGTCTAAAGATGTTTTCCACTAAGTTGTAAAGCTCAATAGTAATTTTCAAACAGTCCAAGCCATGGGCTTCATTTCAGCATGAGTGATTTTTTTCCCATTTAGATGAAAGGCAGGTTATTTCAAGTCAAAATAAAGTACAGCTATTCTAGAATAAGAAATGTTTTCACATATGTTTGTTCAGGAACACTTCTTCTGGAATAGCTGTTCATGAATAGCTAATTTGGATTGCCTTCATTTGGTGATTGGTGATAAGGAATACAAAAGAGCAGAATTCAAAGGGACTGTTCATTCATCATTCTCTTGGGGGAAGAGGAGCAAAGTGACTTTATAGACTTTGTAAAAGCATTGATTCTCAAGCAAGTTTGTATCAAAAAGTGTTTTATAACTTCAGCTGTGTGAGGTTATTAGAGGATGTTTTCAAGTGCACCAGAAACTTTTAAATCCTTGTTATTCAGTTAACCATTTAAGTCTTATTATCAGAGAAATCCATACACGACAAATACGACAGAAATTACTATAACAGATAATATCTTTTTTGTAGCAAGTTTAAAAGTTTATGTTACTGGGTAAAAGATTTGGGAATGTGTGTATAAAATATGAATTTCTTTTTTTTTTCAAATTACTAACACCTGTTCTTTTTTAAGGCAGACTTTAAAATAAACCTCATCCTCTGAGCCCATTTTAAATCTCTCTTCCTTCTGCTCTCCAGCTCAGTTCTACCAAGCTCTCTTTAGTCAAGACGGGATTTAACTATAGATGCGACAAGCTTATCTCCATCACCTTTTTTATCCATTAACTGGATGGATAAAAAAGGCAGGAAGCAGTCTAGAGCTGTATCTATATATGCTGTGCAATCATATAGACAGAAGTCCTCAATTGAACAGTGACGTCTCTATGATAAAGTGCGACATTTGAAACACTCTGAGTTTCTTAATTTTCATATTTACTACATGGATGGCATGCAAAGTGCTCCACATAACTAAAATTCCTTCCCTCCCTCC
>VZTE01000894.1:435793-564586 GCA_013397775.1 Eulacestoma nigropectus | reverse complement strand
TGCGAAAAATAAAACAAATTTTTTTTTTTTTTTTTTTTTTTTAAATTCTGGAAAATTTGGAGGCTTTGCTGGTCTCTGATAAATTGCAAACAAATATCAGCCTTGACCAAGTGCTTGGGAAGTTCCAATCTGCAAGTATTTGCTTGGTCTTCTCTTTGATCCAAACGATAAGCAGATTCCCCTGCTCTCTGACCTCTGTGCTTGCTAGCTATGCTCTGAGAAATGCCTGTGAGTGATCTGCTTGCTATGTTTTGGCCAGGTTCAGTTGTCAGGCACTGGCAGTTCAGGTGACCAGAGACTCCATGTTCACTGTCCTGATAATAATTGTGTTCCTCTGGCTAATACTGATGCTTACATCTGTATGGAGTTCATTAGGACTAAGAGTGCTTCACACATAAATGAAACTGGAAACCTTGAAGGAATATGGAGGGGTTTTTTGGTTTTGCTCATTCTGCTTTATTGACTTTCAGCACTCATTCATTCTACTTCAGAAACAGTACAAAATAATAATTTCAAAGTTGTATGTTCAAAAGGCTCTGCCTTGTCTTTTTCCCATTCTATAATTCATGCAAACATCCAGATAAAGAGTGGAAGACTACAGAGAAATAAAAAAGTAATTTATTTATCCTAGTCTAGCCCTCTAAAAGGAGTATGGAACAACAGCTGTGCAGGCCAGGAAAATCCAAGGACTGCCATGACATTTTGCAGAGAGTCTCTTGGCATTCCACAGCTATATGGGAGAATACATTTATTTTGACCTCAACAGAGAAATTCTTTACAAAACATTTTATTGTGATTTTATGCAAGAAAGGAAAACTTGTCCATTAGAAAAAATGTATGCTACCACAGACAAAAGACCCTGCAAAAACTGAAACTAGTTCTTCTCTGTCTGCAAAAACCAAATTCTCAACATATTTTTTCTTGTTCTCTCAGTAAATAAATTCATTCAAATCTGTAATGTATCAGAAAAGCAGAAACAATAAATTTTAATTTTTTTCAAGAGCAGCCTAGAATAACACTGTTATTTTTAAAAGGAAAGAACAAGCAGAAGTTTAACAAAATCTTGAAGGAGCTGACATTAGATATTTCATATAGCAGAGAATGAGCAGGAAGGGAAGAGAAGGAAGCTAGAACTAATACAGCAAAATATTTTTTAACATTCATACACACAAACACAAAAGGAAGTTAAGGTTTTGTCAGGCCCTTTTAAATTCCTCCTGGGTACTTCTCAGTATGATTAAAGAAATTGGTGGGCTGAAGAAATTTCTGAAATGGCATGGTCAGGATTTAGCCTATAAAATAGAGCAGCTATACTCTTTCCCTCGTACTAATTGCTCCCTAACCAATTGTTTGGTGAGTCTGGAGCGCTTCTCAGAAATATTTTATTGAAACCCCTAAAGAAAACTTAGCTTTTCCTGAAAAGGAACAAAGTTCCTCACCACTAAAACAAAGATGTTATCGCTTTCTTTTTATTTGTTTTATTTTTTTTTCCCAAATTGCAATCTTTTCTGTTATCTTGCCTTATTTCCTGATTTTCTGGTGTGGGTGTTAAACAGAAGTGCTGGACAACCCTATTTCTGGATGCTGTCAGGAAGGTAACCTGACTATCTGTTATGACCTACCTCTGTAAGGTGAGGGTAACTCAACTTCTTGTTAATAGATCCCTTGGGGCAGATTACAGTGAAATAAAACGGAGTGATCACTGTTTATGAATATACACATAGGTAGAGTTTATTTTAGAACAGTTTGTTTGGAATGGAAAGAAGAGGTTGATTTGCCGTGGTCATCCTCTGCTGCTCACACCCTCTGCACCTGGGCTATTACCTTGCACATCACCAGCAAAGCACCCTCTGCTTTGCTAATGGCCGACTGTTTGAGTCATTAATCATTAACGTTTCAGTCTCTCACACTGTCTCATTCACCTTCTGCTTTTCTAAGAGTGTGTACACACAAACAAATAAAAACAGATTCTGCATCTCACCACGTTTTTTAGTGCACAATATCAGACTTGGACTGCTGTGTCTCCCTCTGAAATGCTGATTTATATGAACAGGAGTCCCTTTTTCATAAATGGAAAAGGATGCCCTGCTCAGGAAGATCTTAGCGCATGGGAGAGAATCCATCTCTCCAGTGTGGTAAAACAAGCTTAGAATATTTTTAGTCACCTGGACAAGTGACATACTACATCCTTGATCTATTCAGGAGGAATGCAAACAGTAACTAAATAGCATTATTATTATTGAACTATGGTTATTGCTCCCTTTAGTGTGATTAACGCAAAGGTTTCTTAGTGGCTATTTGAATATAACCTTTGTTGGTATATTTTTATTTTATTAGGAATTTTAGATCACAGAATCACAGAATAGATCAGGCTGGAAGGCCCACAGTGGACCATCTGATGCCTCCATGCTCAAGCAGGTTCATCCCAGAGCACATGGCAGAGGATTGTGTCCATACCATTCTCGAGTCTCTCCAGTGAGGGAGATTCTACAATCTCTCTGGACAGGCAGTTCCGGGGAATGGTCACCCCAGTAAAGAAGTTCTTCGTCCTGTTTAGGTGGAACTTCTTGTACACCTGTTTCTGCCCGTTGCTAAAAATATATAATTTACTAGAAAAAATATAAATACACATATATGCCATGTCAATGTGTTATACAAATATACATTATTTATGGTAAATTTATGAATTTTAAAATACCTTCTTGCATTTAAGAGATGGCTCAAATGCTTAACATTAACATGAACGTGTTTTCCTAATCTTTTATTTTGGTTTTTATTTTGTTTCAAATCAATGTAATTCTGAAGTGTTATATTAGGCTGATAATACATATGTGATCTATTCTGACATTAAAAAGCATTTAAATAACATCATCAAAGTTTTCTGACTGTTATTAAAAGCAGATTTCCAGATAGCAATTGATCCACTTATGTACCAGTTCAAAGCTATGGATACTTGTTTCTATCTCCCAAACAGAGATTTTTAAACTGGTCTTATTCTAGAAAACTTCAAATGAATTCAAAATACAAACTTTTAAATAGATTAATTAATCTCTCCACCCCATGCCTTACAGGCACAACTGTGAATACCAGTAAAGCATCCTATTGATTTTAAGATTTTTGCCTTGCTTTATAAATCCCTTCACCGGCTTTTTCCACAATATTCGGGAGAATTAGGAACACTGTATTTCCCTCCCCGCTGTTTGAATGCTGGCCCAGTAATGGCTCCTTTGATCTTTCTAAACCTACTTTGAGCTCTATATTATTCTCTCTCACTGAAGACTTTATTCCCCACTATACTCTTGCTAGCCTTAAAATCAAGTCTAAAACATGATAGATTGCTGGCATTATTCAGCTCTGTTAGCCAATGACTGTCATAGTATGATGATAACAGAAATTTCTTTTTTTAATGTGGCAGCCAGAAGTATGACATATTTATTATTTCTTTTGCATTACTTTTTCTGGTTTTATGTATGTATATATGTAATTATTTATTTTGCAGGATATTAAGGCACTAGGCAAAGGTATTTTATGAAAGGTTTACCAGTTCTCAGAAACACTGATGTGACAGACAGGAAAAGAAAATATTTATGAAACAAGACTGAGCTTTTAGACACTTCCTTGACAAGGACATGTAATTAAAGAGGACATGTTATGAAAAACTAGGAAGGATAAGGACTCACAAAGTTGAAAATTTTTGCATTATTTTTTTTTTATTTTTTGGTGGGGAAAGAATCAGAGAAAAAAAAACAAACCCAAAAATAACTGTTCTTCTTATTCAATCAGTAATTACATAAAACTTAGCTCAAAATAGACTATTTTTTTCCTTTAAAATAGCAATTAAAATATATGAACAGTCTTGTACAAGGGAAAGTGTAACAGTTTGTGTCAGAAGATCAAAAGGACTATTTCAGGTGGCCTCAGAAAACCAGCTTTCTTCATAGTCAAACGATATCTTCTACAAATTTTAATTGCACAAAAACAAACAGATGGAAGTTACCTTTAGTTATTGTTAGGGACAAAACTTATTTTGCTTTCCTCTTTTCCAAGGTTTCCCTGTCCAATTTTTGTTTTCTTCTAGATTCAATTTATAGTCTGATACAACCACACCAAAGCAAAGGTAAAAAAAGATTCAGGAAGATTCTTATTAGTCTTCCAGGCTAGTAATGTATCAACATTTCCTGATCCACTATTATAAAACGATCACATCACATTTTCCTAGAAAAGAACAGTGGTTTGGGGTTTGGTTGTTGGTTTTAGTGGGTTGATAGATTATCTTTTGTTTGGCTTGGTTCTGTGTTGGTTTTGTTTAATTTAGGGGGTTGTTGGCTTTTTATTTGGTTGGTTTGGTTTTAATTAATTTTCAACTCTGAGTTTCAAATTAAGGATTTGAAGAAGCTTTAGCAATACTTTGTGGCTGGACAATGGATCTTTTTCCAACTAAAGCCTTTTCATGTAATACAGATTGAAGGTACACCTCCTTCATAGGACTAGACATGGAAATGAAATACTCCTACATGTGATTGCAGATGCATAATGTCTTTTTGCCATTCCTATTTATCTGCTTGAGGTATGATTATAGCAAAATCAGTTTTGATAAAATATAGATGGATAAACAATTAAGTGAAAATAAAGAGCAGGATATTTTCTGCTGTGGTTATAATACAAAAATAATGATTATCTGTACATAAAGGAGTTCATGTACTCATGCAAATAAAATAGGTAGGATGATGCTTTCCTTTACTAATTAAAATCACACCTTTATTAATTGAAAATATATAGCAGTCACAAAAACATTTTCTGAATTACAACAGTAAAGTTGTGGTATGTGAGTTCTAAATCTCATCTGCAAGCAAAATTTAAAAAAATTATCAAAATGGATCAGTTCTAGGAAAGTGTGAAAGTTTAGTAGCGGTATTTTTTTTTCCCCACTGTGTCCCCAAAATGAAGTGGGCTAACATGTATGTCTAAAAAAGGACTAATATCAAAGTTAAGTCACAGCAGTATACAGTCAGAAAATGTCTTCAGTCATGTTTACTATGCATAGTCAAGAGGGGCAAAATAATGTTCAGAGCAACATTAGCAAATTAATTCTAAGAAAATCACATCGCTATTTTATTATATAGAAAAAATAAAAGATGGAGAAATCTCTCCACACACACAAAATAAAATTAAGATTCCTTATGTCCATCTAGATACAATGCATCTGTGGATTTAAGTAACAGAACCACAATTTAGAGCCAGCAGAATAGAGCACATGACTTTATTTCCCAAACTGTAATTAATCAAGAATAAATGCATTTGTACAAAGGACCAGAAACTTGTCATGAGAACTTCACAGGAAAATGATCTCAGTAAATTAAAGAAACTCATTTTTTCCCTGAGAGACAGAGCAGTAGACAGTAATATATTTCATTGCTCTTTGGAAGATCCTTTCAAAGAGGATGAAGAATCTAAAGGTCATGTCATTGAAATAATGCAATCCAGAGTAACTAGTGTCATCTGTATAATACAGTAATCTCACTGTTAAATTGGGTAAGGAGGGTTTTTCTCACTTTTTGAAGCTGACCTGCACATTAGAATGAATCAACCATCCACCTATCTTTTTTTTTTCAATGCCAATTGTAGCTGATGAAATGTAAAAAACTTGTATGGGACTTATCATGTGAGCTTCAAAAGAATGCATATATATACTCTCTAACAATAGAGAAATTATACCTGTTTTAAGAGGTTACAAGCTCTTACATTTGCAACAAAGAAAATGGAAAAAGTACCTCTGTGGGCAGAAAACCATCCACAATGATATTCATCTCTCCTCACTGGCTGTGGAGAGAAGCGCTATCACTCAAAACCAGTTTTCCCCTATTTTCTTTTTTTTGATTGAAACGTACTGAAGCAGAAGAGCGCATCCAGTAGAGTGTTTATGTGATACAAACCATTTCTCCATTCTATATGTTAATTCCAGGTCTCTCTGGTTCTAAGGTGACTGAACCTGTGTCCATTAGGGTATCTTCAAAGCTGGACACTACTGTAAAAATAGGAATGCAAGAGTGGGTGAAAAAGGTAAGAAGAAGGGAGAAAATTAAACTCCACATAAAAGGAGTTCTTTGTAGAAGACAAGTGCCTGTATATGTATAGATTACTGAAGTTACACACCCAGAAGACTTTGACAGACCATTAGAGAAAACCTTCAGGACTTCATCTAGGTTCCTGTACTGCGGTACATCATGTAATTTGAAGCAACCTAGGCCCTCAGGTCATCTACACAGGACAGGAAGACATGACAGGGGACCATGAGGGTTTTGTAACATCCTGGGACAACCGATCTTGGAATTTGAGTTTTACCATTACTATAACAGAGTTTTAGACACCTCTTTTACCTGAAGACTGACATGAAGTAAACACCCATATCAGACCTCTACATTTAGACACCCAATTCACTCATGTCTATTGGCATTAGAGATATCTAAAATGTCTAAAATGTCCAAGAAGAACCTGAAGATCATTCCTGAAAGACATAGATGTTTTATACACCTATTTGCTGTATGTGCCAGACCAGCTAAAATATTTAGGATACTCAAGAGTTTCTCAAAAGGCACAGTGAGCAGCTAAATGTAATTTCTTAATGTCAAGCTGAATACCCTCAATAAGTTTAATTACTTTGAGGATGAAACAGTGCTAGAAAGTAAGCAGCTTGAGCTGCTCTTGGAAACTCAGGAGGAGGTTTAGGCTCCTAAGGCACTACCCCCTGGTATTCTGCTAAAAGAAAATGGAACAACAGGATCAGGGCTGATAGCCTCTGTCTCATTACTGTCCAGTCTCATTCGGAATTCAGTAAGCTATTTGGGTCAGTCTTCTACATCAGTGAATTTCACAAGTTAACTGTATTTTGCTCAAAATATTCTTTCCTGCACAGATTAGAGAGTGATGTAGGCTGAAAAAAAAAAGGCTTTAAGTAGAGAGAAGATGGTGTTTCAGGAATGTCCTCTGACATTCCTGAATTTTCTGCATATTCATATTCAATTTCTATATGAGTCTTTCTAGCAATAATACAGCCATATCAATGCTTAGTTATTTCCCAGTCACTTAATGCTCTTTCTGTTAAAAGATGTATACACTGGCTTATCTTCCGTCCCAACTTGGAAATCCATGTGCTTAAAGTTTAAAAGTTAATCAACATAAAAAGACCCTCACTTTACATTTTTAAAAATTTTATTTTAGATATTTGAAAGGATTATACGGAAAGATTTCACATTGCATATCTTTACTATTTTATAATTTCAAACAGCATTTAAGAAAAAAATAATATTGTATAATTTATCACTTTATTTTGAAAGTTGTGTTTTGTGGTACCACGCTTATTAAATAGAAACACTACTAGCTTCCTTCTCTCTAGTGTTCTCTAATGTAGACTATTATGCCCTACTTTGAAGTCCATAAAGCTTTGCAAATTCCACAGCAATTGTTAAGTTTGCCTAAGAAACACTTTGGGTAAAAAAGAAAAAACCTAAGTCATAAAGTGGCATGAAACAAGATAAACAAAAAAAAAGGGGGGGTATATTCTAAAAATGTTTGGAAAGTATTTCTTAGTCTTTTCTAGAGTAGAAAAGCCTATTGAAGTAATAGACCGTAAAGTCTTCAAAAATATTTTGTTTACATTTTCCTTAGACTTGATATGGCCAAGTCACTTGAAAACCTCTCCAGTGCCAAATAACATCGTGTGTATGTAACAGTTTCTGAATAGCAATGAAACCTTTATTATGGAATAGCAAATTATATTTCTAGCAATATAGAAAAGCAATAGTGAAGTATAGAAATTTGTGCAGATGCAGAGAGAAAAGCACAGCCAGAAAAACACAGAGATAAACTAAAAAAACTTACTAAAAAATGTAAATCTACTTACTAAGAAGATTAAATAATGAAATCCAGATTTTAATTATAATAGTTTAAAGAAAATTCAGAACTATCATTTTATAAATTTAAGCTGTATTTTGGATATCATTAACAGTGACTTTAGACCCTATTAATAGATGTATTAAATAATCTAACAATGTGCAACCATCTTATAGAGGCTGAGGTTCTTTTCTGACCGTTTCTCTTGTGTCTATAAGGTTCTGAAAAGGTCTGACAAGTTTACAAGGCAGGTTTTTCTTTTTTAATATGCTGGATAGAATTACCATACACAGAGAAGTTATATGCACTGATATCTTCATACGAGATAAAGAACAGGTATGTCCTTTTTCTATATCACTACATATTTTAGTATTCATGCTTCTGTCAGTAAAAGAAAGGAACAGATCAGAAATTAGAAAATGGTAAGTAGTAAGAGAGATGAGAAATTATGCAAACACTGAAATTACTATTAGTGGCTATTACATAATACCATTAGTGACATTTCCACCCCCACTAAGAAGTAGTAAAGACATTTGATACTTTTTAGGTCTCTTAAAGAATTCAAAATAAACTGAGTAAAAATTAGAGGTCATTGGATAATAAATGTTGTCTGAATGAAACACATTCTGTGTCTAACCAGATTTCCAAGGGAAAATGTGTGGTAACTTGTCTAATGATTTTGGAAAAAAACATGTTGAAAAGCTGGCTAGTACTACTACTTCAATTACTTGGGATATTAAAGAGATGGCTCTAGAATTCCATGAGTGTCAAGTAAATGGTAAAAAGATGCCAGTGGCTGAATAATACAGAGATTTTTTTTTGTTGTCAAAACAAAGAAGGAACAGAAGGAGAAGCAAAACAGAATCACAGATCTGTTAGGTTCAGCATCAATCATTTCCAAACGTTATCCATAATACACATGCTCCTCAATAGTGGTTTTGAAAAGGATTAAAAATTTCCCCAAAACATGAGTCCTGTGCTGCTGTAAGAAAGAATTGATAAAGAAACAAGTTATTACTTGATTGTGTTGATTTGTGGAACACATTTAACATTCTATTTCCAAAAGCTGTAAGAAAAGCAAACAAAGAAAAAAAAAAGGAGTGAATTTCCAAGTACATCATTACGTATTGTTGTTTTGTGAGGAAAAAGTTGTTTTTGTTATTTAGCCAACTGTCAGTGCTATATTGCTATCATTTAAAAGTAACAAATGCTCTATAATGTAAACCGGACACAATGTTCTCATCAGCCCACAAGCCAGCTGCATTTTCTATCCTTAGTTTTCTAGTATCTGGGGAACACTGAAAAGCTGCAACAATATTTATTCTCCTTTCTGTTTACAACCTCTATCAGTTTCCAGTGGTACCAAACCTAAACCTAAACTTTTTTCACAATATATTTTTTTTTCAATATTGAAATATACAAATGTATATTTGAGCATAAATTTCAGGTATTGTAGATCCTGATTAAGGTAAGAAGACATTCCAGTCATATTAAGAGTTCTGTCTGCAGCAGCAGGATTGATATGAAATTCCAGCTGAAGTTCAACTTAGTGTTTTGCATGTCACCTCAGCATGAATAACTGGACAGCATAAATGTAACTGTAAGCAGCTCAAAGACTACTCTTGTGGTGCTTACCCACAAAAGGGAGCAACCTTAGTGATTTACAACTGAAAAACTATCAGCTTGTCTTGAACTCCTTGGATTATTTGGTAAAGCTCATGTCATTTATAATATATGAAGTGATTTCATTACTTACTATGTGCAAAAAAGAAACCCTATAAAAATGGATGTGTTAGTCTATCTTTTTTTTTTCTTTACTTGGGATATAGGTAAAATAGCATTTGTGAGCTTTATCTTGACAGACTTAAGAACCCAATGAACAAAAGGGACACTTTGAAATAGGACTTAGTACATGGAGATGTGTACTGGGTGGTGTCTTACTCCTATAAATTATACAAAAATTTTGGAGAATGAAATATTCATTTATGCTAAACATGATGAAATACATTACTATCGCCAAAATGACTGCCCCTCAAGATAAATTATGAACTTTTGTAGAACTCGGATGCTGATATTTTAAAGAACTGATACTTGCCAGAATTTTAATATAATGCACTTAGCAAATAATCTTCCAGAGCCCTAAGGCTGTATATGAGCATCTTCATTTAACCACCCTAAACCCTGATGACTTCTCTGGGACGCTAAATAGGTAGTACACATTGTAACTTTAAATTATTTGGGGCTTTTTCTGTAAATAAAATTATCAGTGCTACATGGCATGTACATATTGTGTTATAAACACCATAGATCAATATTTAGATTTAAATATTAAATAAGAGATGGTATGAAGTTGAGCCTTCATGAGTGGAACATGGTGCATGTCCACTTGGGACCTTCTTGAAATCATTATAGGAATTTGGCAGTAATGCATTTGAATGATATTAAGATAAAAAATAGTAGTTACAAAATATTTATGCATTTTTAGATGCATTTAGATGCATTTAAATGCACATTTTGACTGCATATTTCTCAAAGACTACACTGAATTTTTCTAACTCTGTTAAAATATGCAATTATGAAAAGAAAGGAACACGTAGGGGGATGTATTTTAACAATTTAGACTAAACCCGAATGCAAGGTGGAATTGAGAAGGGGGAAGCAAACAATTGAAAAAGCAATCAATTTGCCTTACTTCTTACTAAGTAAACAGAGGAATTATTATTGCTGCAGTAACAGCAATTCAACAGCTAGTATTAAAACCAAGTTAGCGTAGCAATTTCATATTATTGGTTAAAATAGATGAGGGTTAGTAGAGAAATTTTTATATTTTCATATTCTAGGGCATAAATGCTACTTTTACACATTAAAACTAGGAAGCAGCTAAGTAAATATTTTGGGCTAATAATCTAAATCTGTTAGTAATGAAAATTCATTAAGAAATATCTGCATTTATAAACTAGAACCTTAAAAATATTGAATTAAGCTTTTACGTACATTGGTTCCGGTTTTCTATAAATATGTCATTGGTGGTGTTGATGCCTTGATGGGCTACCTAGAAACAGAGGCTACACAGGACTAAGGGAATAAAGGTGGATATTTGTTTGAAAGGCCTTCAAAGGTACACCCTGGGGAGCCAAAGGCTACATCAAAGATGGACCCCAAGATGGACCCCAAGATGGATGATGAGTCGCGAGTTCTTCACACTTTTATAGATTTGGTTCATCTGCATATCAGTATAAATTAGCCAATTAAAACTTCAGCTAATGATGTAATTTCTTCAATTTCTCCACCTCTCCAGAGACCCTAGTTTACACCTTTTGGGCCTATGACAGCCTAAGTGTCCTTGAACAAAGCTCGGAGAGGCTTTGTTATGTCTATCTGGCATAAGAGAGCAGCAGCTAACAAGCTACAAGAAACTTCAGAGTTACACACTGGGCAGTACAGGATTTAAAAATATAAAAGCTAGAACCTAAGGAATCAGTGTAATACCAGATATAAAATTCACAAGGTATATTATTTGCTATGGCCTGTTAGATAAAGTGCTGCAAAACTTACTTAAACACATATTCACATGATAGACTGCTGTAATGATCCATGGCAACACATATGCATCCCACACAGTGATCTTTTTAACAACTCTAATTCATCATGGGAAACAGAATGCGTAACTTTCTACTTCAGAAAATGAAGACCATTAATATTTGAGTTGAAAGAAAACACCCTCAATTTCTAGTGTTCACTGTCTTAGAAGACTGTACTTAAAGACATCACCAAAGTTTTTGTTGTTGTTGATAAAATGTTAAAACCACCAAAATAAAACCCTTTGAAATGTTATTATTTATTTGCTATGAAAACTGTACTTGCTAATGTGTAATGTATGTAATGGATAGGGAAGATGAAAATTGAACTATTAAAACATGTATGGATGCACATTCTATTTATCTTCTATTTATCTTGATGTTGATAAGACCTGAGATGTCCTTTAAGACATGAAGGTCTTCTGGACATTCCATATCATCATTGACTGTGTAAGTTACTTTACCCAGTAAAGTAACTTACCTCCTTTCAGGGAGTTGTAGAGAGCGATAAGGTCTCCCATGAGGCTCCTCTTCTCTGGGCTAAGCAACCCCAGCTCCCTCAGCTGCACCTCATAGGACTTGTGCTCCAGACCCTTCACCCGCTTCACTGCCCTTCTCTGGACATGCTCCAGCACCTCAATGTCCTTCCTGAATTGAGGGGCCCAGATCTGTTCACTAGACTCCAGGTGTAGCCTCACCAGTGCCTAATACAGGAGAAGAATCACTGCCCTGGTCCTGCTGGCCATACTATTGCTGATACAGGCCAGGCTTTCATTGGCCTTCTTGGCCACCAGGGCACGCACTGGCTCATGTTCAGCCACTGCCAACACTGTCAGCATCCTCAGGTCCTTTTCCACTGGGCAACTTTCCAACCACTCTTCCCTCATCCTATAGGATGAGGCACTGTAGAAACCGACAACTGCTCTGAAAGCTTCACAGAGCTCGATTTGGACACAATCTCTTAGTACTCAGGAATTTGGTTTGCACCCATGAGAATTTTAGCATCAACAGAAACAAGAAATCAAAACATCAGATGAAAGAATGCACAGCTGCTCGAGGGAGCTGCTTGTTGCTTTAGATTGTTTTAGATGGGTGTTAGTTTCAAGCAACCAGTAGTTTTGTGGGGTGTTAACTTAAAAGCCAATAGAGACATAGCACAGGTGCCAGGACACAGTATAAAAGGAGGCTTTGTAGAAATAAAGGGAGCATTTGCATTTGCCATTGCCTGGAGTTGTTACTTTGTTTATACGTGTCATGATCGCCTCAACAGCGACAGGGCATGGGGTTGTTGTGGAAAAAATTTAGGACCTGACACTTGGTCTGGTTAAAGTTCATATCACTGGTCTCAGCCCATGGGTCTAGCCTGTCCAAATCTCTCTGCAGAGCCTTTCTACACTCCAGCAGATTGACAATCCTACACAACTTGGTGTGATCCATGAATTTGCTGAGGGTAGACTAGATCCCCTCATCCAGATCATCAACAATGATATTAAAGCGTAATTTACTTTAGAGCACTAAAATATCATCCTAAAAATGGCTTGAAATTATTGTTATTCAGACAGAACACCTCCTAGATGGCAGCATCAGAAAAAAAAATTCTTTACCTTGAATAATTAAACACTCAATTTGCCTTTGAAAATCTCTGGAAGCACCTTTTTCCTTACTCTCCCTTTTCTTTATTTTTTTTTTTTTTTCCCTTTTTTTTTTCTCTTTTTCTCCTGCCACTTGTTTTAGCAACTGTGCCATAAACAGTGGTGTTTCTGTGTGTTAATAGAAAAAGAACTAGTTTTACTAAGTGAAGAACACTGATTCCCATCATCACTCTCATTTCCACGTTCACAGCTATCTCCCCATATATCATTTCCCCACTTTCTAATGGAGGTCTCAATAGTTACATGGCACCATCATTATTCATGTTCTAGACTGTCAGTGCCAGGAATGTGTGTCTGTGTGCACATCTATGCATTTTTTCCCTGTTTTGGTGAATACTAAATTTATGAAGGGACACATTCAGATGAGATTGAATTGGAAGACTATTGATCAATACCCATCTGCCCAGTCTGTTTTAATCTCAAATATGAAAATGCAAGGCAACAAATAAAGTTTATCTGTAGCACGTCTCTTCCAAATGATGCTTGTGAAATCAAAAATTATAGATGCTGGAGCATCATTTTTCTTCTGAGGAGGTAGAAGGCCTTTCTGTATACATGCCTACTACTCGGTGTGACTTTTCTGTTACACCAAGAGAGTTTTACTGCTTCCTTATCAAGTTCTGCTTCCCCATCTTGCCTCCTAGCACCCAGTCACTCCTTTCTAACGTAACTCCAGGAATGGTATTTTTTCTACAGCACAAAGTGGAAGGAATGTGAAGTGGAATTCAGTCAGATATTATGAGCAGGGTGAATGCGTAGGAAATGTTCCTTTAGTTTTATTTTTAAATCCTTCATTGGACTAAAGGAACAGTTTGCAAAATTCACTTATTCTCCTATTTCAATCTTTTGCTCAACAGTTTACTGTACATTCTTCAATATCCCCCTGTTTCTACTCCTACTGTTCATTTAAATGTTAAAAAGAATCATTTCAACTGCAGAAGCTGTTCAAATACCATAAATTACCTGACTTAATGGAAAGAAATTCAGAGCTTAGAATGAAGCTCATCATGCTATGCATGCATGACCCCACTTCAGGTATTAAACTGGTCTCAAAACAATGACCATTCTTTGTTGCAATATAGAGGCTTAACTAGATGAGATGTGGGGCCCAATTCTGATCCTATTAAAATCAGTGGGATTTCATTCTTAGCAGGATTTGAATATAATTGTAAATGCTTTCATTTTTCATAAAACCTACCTATTTTTTTCATTTGGTCTGTTCACATGGCGATATCTATTTCAAAGGTTATGTCAGAGCAACGAATTTAAAAGAATCAAAGAAAAAAAAAGAAAAGCCCTGTTCTTGCTCATTTCAGTATTCTTCAAAGTGACATGGCTAAATATCTCAGGAGGGATTTCTGGGCTATGCTTGGACATGCATTAGCATTGTACATTGCTAATAGAACTTGAAATAAAGAAGACTCTTGAGAACCAGGGGACTTATACCTAGACCTGCCCAAATTAGGTCTCTCATTTAAAAATTCTGCTTGTGTGTGCTGCAGTCACAGAAAATACTTCATTACGTAGCAGAAACTGAGACAAGTACCAAGTCTGACAAGTTTATTAAAACTCTTAAATATCTTTTTAAAAATAATCATTCATTGAAGAAAACTGTCACTTTATAAAATTAAATCATTGAAAATCAGAATATAAATATTGTGAGAGAACTACAACTGAGGGCTGAGCCTCTAGGATAATTAGTGGGGTTTGTCTGTGCTCAAGATTTACATATTTTTGCTAATTCCTCTATCCTATTTGGTTTCAATGGCACATTTATATCCTTTAAAAATGTGGCCAAGCGTATCTTTCAGCGTCTTTGGTGAGGTCCTGACCTTGTAAACAGTTTACTGTAAGTGGGATTCTGAATGCACTAGCAGTCACAGTGAAATAATTCTTCTGCATGGATTCAGATTGGGGTCAGTTGAAAGACTGGGACAGAAGAAAATGCCATGTTGACAAACGCAGAGGTGCAAGTCCTTGCCAAGCTTTTGTGCAGTGACAAAAGATTGTGCTGCTTTAGATGTGCATGTGATGCTGCATGCGATATCAGTTTGAAACTGATGATGCTAATAGTATAAAGTAAAAATATAATATATAAATACATAGTAAGCATAGTAATATTTTCATTGCTTTAATTATTTAGTCATACAATTCATTGTCCATCCTTCATGCTCGATGTTGACCTTTAGCCTTAAAGAAGTCTGTATTCCTTACATTATAGAATATTCTTTACATAATTGAATATTTTTTATAGGAAAACTAACTTCTGTATTTCAATTTAAAATCACAATTAAGTCTTATTAATTCTCTTTCCCAAGTGAAACTAAAGTCAGTATGTTGGGAAAAAGCTTTTATTTACGGTACTAAAAGCTATTTTGGGGATATGGAAACAACCAACCAGCCATAAACCTTAAAATTCCACAATTTTTAACTGAGAGGAAGATCACCTCTTGTGAACCTTTAACAAGTGACAATCTTCTCCTTAGGCAGTCTTATATAAATGTATCTATTCATGATTCAGAAGTTTTAAGGCATGCAAAATTTATCACATCGTCTTGAAAGATGAGCCTGTGGTTAACTGCCTTTAAAATTAAAAATATTTAATTGTGCTGATGAATTGACTGTAGGCAATACTGCACATAACTACCCATGTCAGGACACGAGAAAGATTTTGCTTGTACACTAATTCTTTACATGTTAATCTAGGGGTGGTTACAAAAAGCTGGCCTTTGGTTTTATTACCCTTGTTTTAAAAAACAGTAGCTTGTGCATCAGATTTCTTAGCATATCAAAATGAATGACAAATCTTTCCAGCCATCTATTATTCATAAATTTCAATAAGTAGTGTTAATCATATTGTACTTATTATTTAACCTTGTTTTAAAAATTAGAGGTACAGGAAGGAAGGCTGAACATAAGAGGCTGCCAAAGATTTCCCCGTTTTTTTGTGGTCATTCCCATAGTTCTGATCTATTTTCAGTAGAACCAAAAACTGGATAGAAAACATTTAACCAGCTGGGGTTGTATGGTGCAACAATAATCAATATATAAATATTTGTCTTCAAATAACTTAATTTTGCTGATTTGAAAAAAAATTTGCAAGAAGGAAAAGAGAACTTAAAGAATAATGAACTACAGAATTCTGAGCAGTTGTAACATATTCCAAAAGAACTCTGAAATTACTCTGGCTCCTTCAGAATTAAGCATGTTTTCAACTATTTAAAGGGACAGTATAGAAAATGCAGTCAAATTCTTCCCAGTCATTAAAACCGATAGGTTAGGAGGCAGCAAGCACAAGATTCAACACGGTTAGTTCTGATTATTTATTAAAGATGTTTTTTTTCCACTCAGAATAAGGGTAGTCCTGCAGTGAAACAGACTGGAACCTCCATCTTTGGAGATAGTCACCTAGCAAGGCACTGAGCAACTTGATCTCAGCTGTTCCTGCTTCGCGTAGGTTTGTGGACCAGAGGTCACCTCCAATCTCTATCATATTATGATGCTAGCCAGGTTTGAGGGACTGAATGACCATTTCTAAGCACAGTTAACACTAGGTGTGTGTAGTATTTTTGTGTTTAGTTTTGATTGAAAGAAATCCTGTTCATGCCTATTAGATTGCTTCACTGTACAAACCAAACCAGAAGGAAACCCAGAGATAATTAAAATACTCATTTCAGTGACATACACTTGATGTAGATTAAAATATTGATATTGTTACACCCCTGATGAAACTTGAGAAGGAAGCTGGACAGATCAAAAATATCATGTAACCCAGTCAGACACTATGACATATATTCATAAACCAGTCAGAGACTATGACACATATTCATTTGAAATGTGTTAATTTGGGTAAAAGTAATTTATCTTAGACCTATATATGTGCGCTAGATGAGTATAACTAACAACAGAGAATGCATGTTTTGTAATTCCTGTGATGGCAGAATCAGATATACCATATAAGCATTCTGCAGAAGAATGAGAGCAATTTGACTGCTAAAGGGACTAAGAAGGATGTATGTGGACAAATGAAAGAGACTAAGAATAGTTAAAATGTTCGTTCACAAATGTTAAAGAATTACCAGAGGTCAAGATGAGAACAATGGAGTGAGAATGAGCAGAATATCCTTCCAAATGGATTTGGATATTGACTGACAAAACCACAGAGTAAGCTGCATGACGAGCAGATGTGCCCTCCCTCTCTTTTTTTGGTTTGGTTTGGTTTTGTTTTGTTTTTTTGCGGCATTGGGAATGGGAATAGCATAAAAACAACAGACATGAGGAAGGAAAATCAGAAAAGAAAGAAGACAAGACCACTTAATTTCTGCCTTCTCTCACCAATGAGTTCTCAAATCTGACCACACAGATTTTGATGACCAAGGACCACCCAGGGCCATCAGCACCAACTATGCAGCATCACTTCTGTGGCATTTTGTACTCACAAGTAATTTGAGATATTAAAGACTAATAATCTCATCTTCATATTTATAGTTATTAGTGATGTATAAGAATTAATTATTGGCATGAAGGGTGTTGTGAATGAATGAATGAATTTACTATAGTTCTGCTTGAAAGTTGAAAACACCTGGCCTGTCAGTCTCATGAGAATTTTTGTCACCATGATCTCTAGTTCCTTAATTGTATTACACATGGACACATATTCTGTTACTATAATCAGTATAATAGAATGGTAATTTATAATTAGTTTTCCTAGAGTTTTGCATTTCTCAGTAAAGATACAGTTATACTGAGCTACAGCAGCAATCTCTACTACCTGGCCTTTGAAATAAGAAGTCAGCAAAAAGATTTATGATCTTCAGTCTCCCTACCTAATTAGTATCACTTGTGACCAAGCCCAAAATATGCTCCCAACTTTTACATGTGCACCATTGAATACTTAAATAACATTGCATTTAATATAAAATAATTTCCTACTGGAATTTTATCCCAGTGTGAACTTTTAGAAAATCTCAGAAATTCCTAACCTTTCATAAAAAGTTATTAGATTGTCATGAAATACCACTGATTTTATCCTAATAAACTGCATAGGTTGGTGCCTACTAAGGTTTTATCCCCATTAAGAAGGATTTTTAATACATTTTTATTCTAGTCCACACATCAGAGCAGAAATTCTTTCAGAAGATACCTATTGCACTGGCATACTTTGCAATCTTTACACGACTGTACAGTTCAGTTCAAACAAAAGGAAAAAAGAAGTCACATCACTTGCAGACAGCTAAATAACCTAAACATTCACCTAATTGATTCACATTTTCAGATGTAAAATTAGGTGTTCCCTTCAGTGAAATTAAGGAAGCTTGATATTTAAACCAGTGTTAGCAGTGTATAAAGTCTGACTTAAACATTATCTGGTTTTCTGTGGAGGCAAGCAGATTTAAGAAAGGAAAAAAAAAAAAAAAAAAAGGCCAGAGTAAAAGAACACAACTAAGCAGTAAAAATGACCTAAAAATAAATATCTTTAGGGATCATGGATCCTACAAGATGACCTTCAAAACCTGCAAGATGATTTATGCCTTCAGATATTTTCAGTAATGCTTTGGGCATGATCTGTACCTTTAGATATAATCATAGTAAGTCACTGAACATGCTCTAATAAACTTCTGCAACTAAACATGTTTTGTTGTGCCACAGCACCATACGTAATCAGAGCTTCCATAAATTTAACAGAGGGCAGTCACCTCTTGCAGAAAGAAAGCAAGGTGACAGTCAGGGACAAATAGTACCTTTTATTTCACAGCTTATTATAGCATCATATTTGATTTTCATTCTAGCTGTTCTAGTTTAGCTTTTTCCTAGAACTTCTCTAGAGTTGGGGGGATTTATATCTTACAGACTTTGTGCAAAAACTGTGAAAATATCTTTGTACGTTTACCTGTGTGAGAAAAAAGGGAAGATGGAAAAAATGGAAAACCTACTGTAATGGGAACAAAATACTTCACCTCCATCTCACTCTTTAGTTTGTTGAATTTTAAAACAAAATTATACTGGAACAATCACCTAATCAATTGGTTCTTAAGAAAGATTTGGTGGATTTATTTATATAAAATAATGCTAAATATTAAAATAATTTAAAAAATGTATTTCAATACATCTTGATAAGTTATTCTCTATGTCTTGTTCCTGGTAATCTTGCTGTGTCACATAATGTAGGTTAAGATGAAAAGAATCAAATGAAAGTATTTGGTTGTCTATTTATTCCTTCTGCAGGTTTTTATTGTTTACCTTCTTATGCTACTGATGAATCCTTTCAGAGGTGAAAGATCAGACCTGAACACATCATATATATGTATATATATTTTTTAATAGATTGATTGATTGATTGATTGATTTATGCATTGGCTATCTGACTAAAAGTTAATCAGATTAACAAGAAACACATTGTGAGGATCAACGATTGCCAGTGGAACCAAGAAACTTAATCTGTGAAGGACAGAGTACTCCAACTCTTCACTCTTAAGAAAATAATTAAGAATGGTCAGGCCATTTTCTCAGAGTTAAAGTCACCAAAAAGTCATAGGAATGCGTGCTTAGCCTCTCTGCTGGTTGTGTCTGGGCACATGTAGCCAAAGCAACCTTCTGTCTCCTGGGCTGTGACAGGAGGACTTCCCCTCTGTGGGACTGGATGCTGGTCAAATGTGTCTACCCCAACACTGTACATACGTTTTTAAGTAGGTTGATATATACACGCATTCCTCTCTAGTTCTTAGTGCATATGGCTTTTTATGAGTAGGAATTTGCATGTATGTGCACACATGTGATACTCTCATAGAATAATCACCAGATCTTTTGAAGGATTTGCAGCACAGAAAATTTGCAAACTAATACATGAGAAAGAAATAATATTAAATAATTTTAAAATATATGAAAGCAACAAAAAAACATAGAAAAAGGGCAAGTTTAATTTTTGGCTCATAAAACAAGCATTTATACAAGTTAGATGGTTTCTGCTGCTCTTCAAATCTTCAATATTTTTTCTACCAAAGAAGAATATTTTTTCTACCAAACAACATTTCACATAGCCCATAATGGACCAGCACTGTTTAGGAACCAGTATGATTCTAGAAAAGGAATCAGAACCGAAGAACTTTATTGTCTTATTTGTCTCATGGCCCTAGCCTGGTACCTTTTCTCTTCTGGCTTTTTTCTTGTGGATAGCAGATTCCTGTCAGAAAAGAGACGTATCTTCAGCGGGAAAATATTTCTTTCTTTGTCCTGAGACACAGTGGATATCTTGTTCTACACGCATGCACTTTTCAGACTGAGGGACAAATGCTTTAATCATGAGCTTATTATGCAAAAAAAAAGAAAGAAAAAAAAAAGGTGGCCATCTCCACTTTTAATGAGTTTCAGTGCAATCATATTTGCGTTCATCATGCTTAGAGTAAGAGTAGTGATTTAGGATATACTGGAGATGCAATCAATGTCTAAGAAAGTCTCTAAATATAGATTGCAATTGAGTGTGAGAGTGAAACAGGCTCCTCAGGAGGAGGAAAATGCAATAATACTCGTCAGGGTTCTTGAAGAACCTTTACACTTACCAAAGGAAGGCCTCGGAATTCTTTAATACCTTCATTATCTGACAGGAAGACTGAATTTCTATCTGAAGTGCTGGGATCTCTGTTCCGCCTAAATTCCAACACGCGAGAAATACAGGACATTTCAATTTTTCCATTTTATTTAAATGCACATGCTCATGCTAAAACGTGATATTAGTCATACCCCTTTGATACACAAACTTTAAGCTTTTATGCTAATTAAATTAACCTTTGTCATCTTAATTAAATACTATTAGAAATTTTTTAAATAGCTGTAAACCTCAATACAAAGGAGTAAAATGACAATATGCAATAGAAAATAATCAGTGAATTTTCTGAATGTCACAAAGATAAGAAAGGAGTTCAAAGAGTTTTTCAAAGCAGAAAGACATGATGATGATATGGTAAAATTTTCAGCAGTTTGAAAGATTTCTTCTAGGATTATCTAAGAGCTGATGCTTTCTTTACATCTATGAAGTATTCATACCGAAAGTAATGTCAGGAAGTAGTTTGTAGACATATTTAAAGAAAGAATAAAAATAAATTAAACACAAAAAGTCTTGCTTTTATGACAGTTTTTTGCTGGGTTTTTGTTTTGTTATGTATGCAGGTCTATTGTGACTGCAGAATTTCTGGAGGAGTGATTATTCCTATATATTCCTGTAATATCTAGAAAGGCAAAAAGAGATTCCCTCCTTGGTATGAGTTTCTGAGGGATTTTTTAATAAAACAGAACACATACACCAAAAATACTTAAATATAATAATTTAACTCTTACAGATCATAAAGCTTGCACACCTCATTCCAGTCTTGCTAGAAACAGTTACTGCAGCAGCAGCTTGCAAAGAGCATTCTCACAGGATGGATTGGAACTTTCTCTGAAGAATTACAGGACTTTCTCCATTAAGCTAAAATCATACCTGATTTGCAATCTGCATATCTCATTGAAGATGGCAAGATTATTAGAGCTATATATGAAGAGTAGATGAGTGTTAAATTTGTCCTACTGTTTAATATTCAGCTTGAAAAAGGTAAGAAGGTTGAATTTTTAGATAAATTGGTTTCAGTTCACCTTTACACAGAATGAATGACCATAATGAAGATACCAGTGTTATTTTTTTATCAGCCTGCCTTATTAAGATAATGAAAAGTGTTCACATATCCAGTTTTACTCACAAAGAAGCAAATCTGGAATGTTACAGTTATTTTGGCCTCTAAGGAAAGGCATATCAAATCAAATCAAAGATCTAGTTTTGATCTTGGAGAACAACTTTCCAGAATTCCATTAGCTGCCCTTACAGGGAGCAAAGGTCTTTGAAGTTCCCTTTTCCATCTTCTCTTGGGATCAAAAACTATCCATCACATACCTATTTATCTTTCTTGCTGATAATATGTCATCTCTTTTCATAACTTTCTGTTTCTTCTTACCTATTTCATCCCCTTTTTCAAACCTGCTTTCCTCTAAATGCAGTGACCTTTTTCCTCCCCCCTTAAATTCTTTCTTAGATACGTCTCACTTCCCATTATTTCTTTCTTATAACTGTCATCTGTACTTCTCAGCTCTTCATTTCCCACAACACTAAACACCTTAAAATGCAGCAAAAAGGCATCTTAAATCATCAGACCCTATTTCATTGGTTTTTTGGGGTTTTTTTACAGATGTTTTCAACACTGTGATCTGTAAGCATATGTAGAAATAGGTTGAGTTATGAAGAAAATTACTCTTGTATCTTTGTTTTGGGAGGTGGGTTATCCACTATCCTGAAGCTGAACAATGAATATATCCTGTCATCATTGAACCCCATGAATTACTGCACACTGATTTCTACATGGCAAGAACAATTGTGTCTGTTTCTTTTGGCATAATAGTGAGTTTTTAACATTGTAAAATAAACAAACACAACTCTGTCTGACCTCAATTTCTTTTTTTTCTTTTTATTTTTTTAAGATCTTTTGTGTATCTTAAAGCAAATACCTAAAAAAAAAAAAATTCAGGAAATAAAAAAAATAAGCTTTGTTCAAATGTTGAAAAAATTTATTAAATACATTGTCCCAAGATCTGGATGATGGTGCAGGTTGTACCCTCCAGCAAGTTTGCTGATGACACATGGGGAGGGAGGAGTGGCTGATACACCATACAGTCATGCTGCCATTCAGAGAGGCCACAACAGCCTGGAGAAATGGGCTGACAGGAACCCAGTTCAGAACTAAGTCCTGAACAGGCATTATCTGTCTTTAAGTCCTGTCTCACAGTTAGGGGTAGAAGAAGGAGGAAAAGAGGAGGAATGAAGCATTAGACGATACATTATATCAAAGGACCTGACATAGAATTCAATATCAATATTATTGAAATGTGCATTGAAACATTGCAGTTCCTGAAAAACTTTCCTGTTCCTCCATAAAGAAAGGCATGAAGAAATGTATAGGCACATGCCTATCTGTACATTAATTGTGACATTTAAATTCTTCACAGAGACTAAGTTTTGTTTGGAGACCCTCATCCCTAAGGAATGAATTCCCATGCCCACCAACCATCTGGGCTGCAAATTTAATCAGACTACAAATTTTGCAAATTAATGGGCCTAGGCCTTTAGTTCAAGCAAGAGGATCTCATGCTCTTAACTTCGTGATGTTTAGGCATATTAATTATTATCTTGCTTCTAGAGCACACACAACACTGCAAATTATTTACCCCAATCAAGCTACACAATTTAGCTGCCTTTGTTCATGAAAAGTTTCTAATTAGGAAGAAACCTTTTTCAACTACTACTAGTTTTGTGGGTCTTTAAAAAAAATATTTTAATATTTAAAATAGCAAAATATATTTATTGATGGAATGTTTTGGTAGTTATTAAAGATTTTTTATTATGCATATACACACATACTCATATAATGAGTGATACAATTTTCTTTATTAGGACCAAAATGCTTTTTCATTAACGTCTCAATGAACATTTCATTAAACAAACATTTTTTCTTTTGGTTTAAAATAAAAGACTAACATAAATCCTTAAATTAATAAATTATCATAAAGCAGGTTATCTGTGGTATTAGGAAAACAGCCCTTTTTTATAACTTTCAATCGTAATGAGATTCAATACCAGCTTTCTAAAATATGATAACTGGTGCATATTTATCAAAGACATACAAAGTACAATTCTTAACGTATAGGAAAATCTAAAAAACATCTTAGGAAACATAAAATCATATTTATAATGAAACTTACAATTTAGTCTCTCTTTCTTTGCATCTAGTCACTTTGAAGATGATGAACCAGGCTATTTTAATGCATATACTTAGCTGTTATTTTCAGCTGCAGACCTGAAGTCAGAAGTAACCTGCATTACTTTTCAGTCTTTTTGTCTTACTATCATCAAATCCAATTTAGGCTACGTCAGTTGTAACTGGGCAAATAATGACAAAAAAATGAAAATTTTTTTAATCTGGGGACGTGACAGAGATATTTTTTTCTTTAGTTTTGTGAACTACGATTATACTTCAGACCAGAAGTACATGAAAACGTCTGAGTAAAACTCCTTTTCTCCTGAAAAATGTAGTTTTTACAAAATGAAAACTAGGTCTTTCAAATACATATAGACTTATTTACATTAGGAAAAAAAACAATGTCTCCTCAAAACAAAACAAAATAAAACAAAACCCCACACCCAACAATCAGTATTTTTGGGAATGTGGTTTTTTTGGGTTTTTTAAATTTTATTTTCAAGAATATTCAAACAGCCATGCTAAAAAAAANAAATTTTTTTTTAAAAAAAATTAAAAAAACCAGGTAAAAAAAAAAAAAAAAAAAAACCTTCTTAGAGATAAGGAAAACAAAAAAAAAAGGGTTTTCTTAGATGTAAAGAAAAAAAAATAAAAATCCACAAAGCATTTTTCTCTAGCCTTTTCACTGAAATTTTGATTAAATTTTGTCTTTGAGCTGGCTTGAAATAAATTGGAAAATGCAATTTTTAATTTTTTTTTTTTTTAAATTCTTTTTTCAGCTTAGACACTAATTTTGCTGGAGGCAGTGGTAGGTAGCCAAGCTTCTGGCTTCCTACTTCCCCAAGTGAGGTTCTGACTGTTGTCATAGTTACAGAGATATTTGCACCTGTGAACTTGCTCATCTCGCTGAATGAAACCCCTCAAGTAGCTGGTCTTTACTTTCCTCACACAGAAAGATTAACTTAAAAAAAAAAATCTTCAGCTATGCTAACCGTTTATTTTTGGCTATACGGGTTGGATTCACTTTTTTCTTTTAGCGACCGGAGAGTTGTTGCATTTCAACTGACACTTATTACAAATCTAGTGATTTTATCCTCTTTATCCTCTTTTCCAAGGATTAAAACAAATAAATAAATGGGTAGATTTGTTGCAGTAGTTTTATTCTGTACACTGCCTCCTTCAGAATGCCCCTTGTCAATGCCAGAGCAAGTCAGACACAATTTAGTACCACCAAGATAGAAGTTTATTTTTCTGCTCCAGACTGCTTTGATCATGGGCAGGTCTGCCTGGTGGGATGATTTCTGAACGGCTCAAATCATGTGGTTTGCTTCACCTTTTTCTCTCTTGCTCTCCTTTCTGTAGCAAAAAATCTATCTAAATTTTAATCTTTCAAGTTTGTTGATATTATGGTCTACTAGAGACCCCTGTGATCTAGGACCATTTTATGTTATCTTTCACAATTATTTGCTCAAAATTACTTTCCTATCCTTCTCTGCTACATCTTTTATGATAAAATTTATTTAAATCCTTGCATAATTTTACTTTCAATGGGATCTCTGTTTCAGTTGTATCAGTAGAAAAATCAGAGTTCATGAATATTTTCTAGAGTAACAGATTTCTTGATAATTCTCTAAATGCTAGGAGGTTTCTTAGGGTTTATCTTCAGTAATCTACTCATAGCTGTAATAAACAGGAAGAGTAGTAAGGACAAAATGCATTTCCAGGTTGTAGCCAGTTGTAGATTTCATCTTGCAACATATAGGCTTGGCTCAGCTATCTAAGTCTGGGGTACGCCATCTGGCTTTTGACTGTCACTCCTCAAGTATGTCTCCTGGAGCTGCCAGAAACATAAACAAGACTTGGGTATTGTAGGGAGTAAAATCATCTAATTTTAGTCAGTAAATTAAGCCCAGTATATTAGATAAGAGGGTAAAATGCATGCCAAATCAATGCCATTTGACATATGCCTGAGTATTTCTTTAACCCCTGCTTTTTTGTGTCAAATCTTGTCCAATAATTCTTCAAACTTTTATGTAAGCATAAACATGAGAAAGGTTCAAACATTAAATCCTGTATAAGCTCAGTTATATTAAAAGCTGACTCTCTGTCCCCGGGGCTGGTGTCTACAGCAATTGTTATTCCTAGTTCCTAGTCACACTCCTGAGAGATCTGAAGACTGGTAGCTTACTAATATATGCAATTTGTTTTCTTTATATTAATTTTAAATATCTCCACTGAGAAAGAAAAAAGCCAACTCTATAAACTGTTGGGGTTAAGCTGTCCTCATCAAATGGGAGTTTAATCACTACAAACCTAAAACCTGAATGTCAAGCTGTGTAATTATTCACAGGGTTGGTGATAATGGAAGTGTTCATATTTCTTAGCTGAAAGATGCACTGTTTGATTTTTAACAAGGATAACTCTCATCAAAGTAATTTCTAACTTTCTATCCCTATACACAAAAACAATTTATAGCGCATTATATATTGCATGTGAAATATTTCCTTGTCAGAGATCATGCCTTGAGTGCATTTGCTTTGCAGGATTCAGTGTTTCAGTTATGCATATCTCTCAAACTCATCTTTATTTTTATTCATTTTACCTTAATTTTCCCTTTTCCTTTCTCTTCCATATTTCTTTTTGCCCAGTATGTGTGGTTTCCTTCAGTGATTTAATAGTATCCTGGCACGGCAAGGTGTTGGTAAGATGACATTTCAAAATGTGTAAGAGAAGGACCCAGCTGAGGAATCAGATATAACATTTCATCAGTTTTGCATTCCAAGCCTGCATAAAATATTTTTTCTACCATAAAAACAAATCCAAGGTTTGAGTCGGTGAAAACTCTCTTCTGTTCCCCTTTAAAAAACCCAAATAAAATAAGGAAAAAATGTTTGCTGTTACATATGTTTGAACATTTCTGTTGTACTTTTCCAGCTATCAAAAAATTTCTTCATAGAGTTTTGGCCCTCAAGAAATTCCCAAGGCTAGTCATTCGCCCAGCTGTACATTACCATTACTGTGTGCTTTCCTGATGCAGATTACCCATGCACTGATGGAACATAATGTTCTATAACATGACATAAAGCAATAATAGCATGCAATATAATCCTTGTTATATCTTTAATAATGAGATAAAACTAAATTACAGCATTTGATTTTGCTGACTTAATTTCAGATGCTCATCTTTTACAGGAAACCTAATCTATGCCAGAAGTGGTCATTGAGGATCATCAGCAGTGCAACTAAAATATAGAAAATAGAGTTCAATTATATCCAACCGTTAAAACTGAATTTAAGGACTGCAAGCTCATTTGCACAGAATACTGTCGTTTTTCACCTTGTAAGTTTAAATATGCTTTCAGTCTTTGATAGATTCTCCTACAGCAAACAGAATACTTGCATACAATTCACCCTTGAGAATCTCATCAGCTTTTAAGTGATTTTTGCACATTTCCTGGATATTATGGCATTGTTTAAAAAGCAATTTTAGATATCACGGGATTAAAAATAACTTTGCAGGACTTTATATTTGTTTTCCTCTCTGCACATTTCTCAATTGTTATTATTTGTTTGTTTATTGTATTACAAAAATTTATTCAAACTCCAATAATGAAAGGGATCTATTGTGTAAACATTGTACAAATACATACTTAGGATGAGCCACTACTCAAAAGATTTTGCTGTAGTAAAGACCAAATGACTCTGCCAGCAGTTATTAATGTTTCTTGATATTTCCCTGTAAGACCCTGTAACTTGAGGGGTTTGAGTTCTTTATTGTTTCACTTGGCCTGAAGTCCTGCAAACTGAACTTTATGTTAAAAATTTATCTTTTCTAGAAACCTTCCTTACAGTTAGATCTGGATCTAACTTGGAATAGGAAAAAGAGAATTAGATATTCTAGCAATAAATAAAAGAAAAAATAGAATACCAATACTGGAATCTTTAAGCCTTGGCATGAAAATTTGAATTTCTCTTGGGAAAATCTTCTTTTATTCCTTATTGCTGTAAAAGTTGACAAAAATGGCCTCTTCAGTAGTAATAAACTATTTTTCCGAGTGTTTCCGAACTTCATGTTACTTCTACTTGTTGGATTTGATTTCTGTAAACAATATATAACATCATTTCCTTTCACTGATGTTCTGAGCAATTGTAGGATTGCATTTGACAACAAAGAACTTAATATTAATTCAAATCTGAATAGATTGTGTAAGTATGGCAGCTCAGTCTTTTTTCTCTTTTTAAGAAGTAAAACCTTAGGAAATAATAAATATTATAAATACATTAAAATAATTTACATTTTTTTTATGAAGACCTTAGAAGTTCTTGATCAGCACTGCTCAACTTCTAATAATTTCTTATCAGACAAAGATCATTATGTCCATAAAGGCTTTTAAAATAGCAGAAACAAGCTCTAAACTTACACTGAGGACTTACATCCTTGAAATCAGAGACCTTGACCAATTCTTAGGGGTTTTCTAACTGCTTAACTGTAATCTTAGTGTTACTTAAATACCTAAGAAACATCTTGGACTTGAAAACCTATCTGTGTAATTGAACATACCTATCTATTTTGCATACCTGCAATATTCATTTATGTCCATTTCTGGCAAAAGTATGATTTGCTGGAAAAAGTTTTCTGTGTCCTGGTGATGTGAGTTTGAGGTGTAACAGAATATGTTAAGTGATGGTGGTATTGGTTGGTGTTGATGATCTTGGAGACCTTTCCCAGCATAATTGATTCTGTAAGTCTATGATTCTATGTCTTCAGCCCCTTAATTGTGTTCATTCTTCTGCTGCAAGACTTTCAGTTCTGTTTCAGGTTTTAGCAGAAAGGTAAAGGAGATTGATCCGTGTTATAATTTTTAGAGGAGAAAGACACATCACCACCAGATTTAAAATACTTTCACAGTTTTCAACAAGTTATGACATCCCAAAAGTATAAAATGTCAAAAAGTGGGGTGTTTATACTTATGAGTTTTACATGCTTTTTTTTTATTTTGATCGTGAATTCTGTTAAAGAAACTGTGCACAACATACTCAGAATAAACAAATTTTTGTACCACTGTAATGTCTCACAGATTTCTGAAAACTCTTCTGAATAACCATTTACAATGTTGATAACTATCTTATTTACAAATATACTGATATCTTCTTTCTGTTTGTGGAAACTGAACGGTTTCAGTGGATTCTAGTTTTCTAGTAATTAAACCTTATTTCTTACCCTGAGTTCTTCCTTTCTGATGTTTACCCTTGATGAAATATTTCTGGAAGCCAACGGGATTCTGTTCTAAAAATACAGCTGATTACAGCAGGACCTGTTTTGGAATATAAGAGCTTTTCCTCTCTTCACTTTTCTTGCTTTCTTTCTTACTTGCTTTCTGGTTTTTTTTTATCCTTTTACCTCTCTCTCTCTGCCTTTATAATTTAGCTTAGGTACTAAATGAGTAAAAGACTAAGAAACAAACCATATAATTTAAATTCAAATTTGTAATTTCCCTATAATAATGTTCTCTCAATTCAAAAACATCTTGTACAAGCAGAATCAGGTCTAACAGGCTTATTTGCATTCCTTCAGGGCACGGAGCCACCAGGCTGGGTTCCAGCAACTGGACAGGAGTGTCCTGGGTAGAAGTGGTTTGAGGCAGTAGCCTTGTCTCTTGACACAAGAAGGAAGAAGGAAGGAAGGAAGGAAGGAAGGAAGGAAGGAAGGAAGGAAGGAANAGGGAAGGAAGGAAGGAAGGAAGGAGGGAAGGAAGGAGGGAGGGAAGGAGGGAGGGAAGGAAGGAAGGGAGGAAGGGAGGAAGGGAGGAAGGGAGGAAGGGAGGAAGGGAGGAAGGAAGGCATAAAATCTCTGTTATTCAGAATCCTGTTCATTTCTAAAAGCAATTAGTGACCAGCCTTATGTTGCACTAAAGAACTACCTATTTGACTAATTTTGTGAATATTCAGTGGAGAAGAAAAGCAGTGCTAAGGACCTTCTTAGTCATTAATGTGCTCAAAGCTCTCCTCTGGCGTAGAAGTAACTGAGATGATAAATATTTTTCTTTCCCAGATATTTAATCTGAGGCATGAGATTGCTTTGAACAGTTTGTGTATCCATTGGGTAACAAATAAAATTCTGAATATCATGCAAAAGTGAGGTAACATCACTTTTTACTCTTCTAACTGGAACTAACTTCATATAAGTTTCCATAACACACTTTTGAATTACTGTATTTTCAGAAATATTCAAGAGGATTCAGAGATACTGCTGATTGCCTCAGGCACTATATGTTTTGCCTTCAGCTGCCCCCCACACACATCAAGCTTTTCTGCTTAAAGCTTCTGGGTTGCACAGAGAAGGCTTATGTTCAGACCTACTGTGACATGGAAAGCTACATCAAATTACTTCTTTCTAAAATGTTCTTGTTCATTTTATGTTACATTTTATACCTACTTTTTAAGCTCTGACTATGTGAGATTTGTGGTATATAAAAGAAGTTAACACAGCATCTTATTATCCAAATCTATCATATTGTATGCCATAGGCTATCATTCAAAAACACTTTAGGGTTTAGCAATTACGTTAGAAATATATCCTTTATCACAGAAGAACAGTAGCCAGAAAATTCATTTCCTGTTCCCACAATTGCTTATTTTCTCCGGTTAAGACAAAACCAAGGAAGAAGCTTATCCTTGTAACCCTAATAAAAAATTCCATCTGTAGCAGTATGAAAAACCAGAGTGCTCTACCAACAGGATAGAGCTGCGCTTTTCAACTTGGACCATTTCAGCTTTCATGTCCATTAACTCTCTAGCTGTCCTGCTGAGGCAGTCATCAAGATTGCCAATGGTGATGGTTTTTATGCTGAGAATGTTTGTCCACAAGCAAACTGAAAACATTAACTAACATGAAGGCCAGTGATTTTGAAACTGCAGCCCTCAGACTTGTGAAAAATATGTTCTGAAGCAATTTCTGACTTTTCTATGGGATCAGATTAAAGATTAAAAAGACATCCTTAACTTGTACTCTGATAAAATGCACCATATTTTGTAAGCATTTTTAATCCATTTTCAGTAGCATTCAGAAAGATTTTCAAAATTTGGAACATTTTGCAGTGAAGATTAGGAAAATTTCCTGACAGGATGGGAAAGAGATCGTAGAGACTGTGGGTATAGTTTGGACCCTGACACTATGATCACAATTTTATTAATCATACATATTTATTTACAGCTTCACACATTGCATGAAAACTTTGCTGCTCAGACTCTAGTTTGCTGATCATTTGCTGATGAATAGGGGAGATTCCTCAACCCTTACTATTTTTTTTATCTGACAGTGCCTCAGGAAAACCAAGACCCTCGTGTCCAACCAGTCTGTCAGCAACCTGTGATGGGGACCCTTCACTGAGCAATCCTGCTGGATTGGAGGGTGGTTTGACCAACTTATTCAGGGACAGACACTGACAGGAGACCCCTCAGCAGATCTTCCCATTTTATTTGAGTATGTTCTCCACTGCCAGCAATTGCAAGCGCCCATGAAGGACTCACACCAACAGTTTACAGAATATCACTCGTTGTTAATACAAAATTGTGACAAGTTAATGTTCGAGGATTGTTTGTGATGGTGTCTGACTGCAAAAACATATTCAAAGCAATGTATAGACAAACTCTAATCCCCAATAAAAGTATTCAGTACACACAGAGTGTGGTTCTTGCCCGTCCCTATGAGGGAGAGGACAGGTTCAGCCCATCGGCTGATCCCAGCAGTTACGATGGAGTCTTCCCTAATTTTCCCCACTTTCAACATGCTTTTATACTATTTCTTTATGTTCAGGTGGAGCTTGAATAGCTCTAGTCATATACGCCTTTGTTACTGATTGGTGCAAAATTCCCTTGCTTTGCTCTTAAAGATATAGTCAATAAAATAAAAAGTACTTCTTCAGTGAGAGGTTGTCGTATCTTGGGGGCAGGTGGTCGTACTTTGGGATGGAGTTGTGTGTTAGTATTACAATAAGGTCAAAATAAACCAAGTTCATCCAAGGAGAGCGATTTTGCCACAGTTGTTGCCTTGGAGCAAGATATCCTCTCCTATCTCCCCTGACTGACAGCTGCTGGGGGGTTTATCAGCTGCAAAGTACCATTGAGTTCCCCTTCCTGCAAGGGTTTCAACAGGGCCTTGGCTGTGGTGTTTCCACTCTGCTCCACCCTCTTTTACATCCCCCTCAGCTGGTGCTTATGGTTGCAGACTGTGTGTGTGGGGAATCATCGTGGAATAGGTTTCAAACATGCCGACCACATCCCATCCAGGGAATAGCAGCTGCATTACTCTTCCCTAGTGAGGCTGCATCTGGAGCACTCTGTCCAGTTCTGGGCTCCTCAGTACACGGAGCTCCTGGAGGACTGCGAAGATGATAGGGAATGGGAACAACTCTCTCATGAGGATAGGCTGACATAGTTGAGCCTGTTTAACATCAAGAAAAGAAGACTGAGAGGAGATCTCATCAGTGTCTGTGAGTATCGGAAGGGAGGGTATCAAGAGGATGGAACAAGCCTTTTCTCGATAGTGCCGAGCACAAGGACAAGAGGGAACAGAGACTTATGCCCAGGAAGTCCCACCTAAACATGAGGAAAATATCTTTACTGTGAGGCTGACCATGCACTGGAACAGGTTGTCTAGAGAGGTTGCGGAGTATCCTTCCCTGGAGATATCAAGAATTATCTGGATGCAATTCTATGCCATGTGCTCTAGGATGACCCTGCTTGAACAGGGAGGTTGGACCAGATGGCCCACTGTGGTCCCTTCCAACATTTCCCATTCTGTGGTTCTGTGATTCTCTGATTCTGTGAGCCACACCCATACTTTAAAAAGTCAGAAAGAGAAAACAAATTAAAGACATCAATAAAATTAATCCACTACCAAAGCCCATTTGACACAGAAATGTGAGTCATGAGACATCCTGACTCCAAGAATTCTTCATCACAAATACCTGGTTCTCGTTAGAGCCTCCTCAATTAAGCTGTCTTTGCAGCATTTTCTGTGGTGTGTGATATATAATCAATAACATGGGAATGCTAAGGAGATAGAGTTTTGTGGGGAAAGTATACAATGAACATCAAGACCTCTTCAGGCAATTTTCAACCACTGTCTAACCAATGGTACCCTATCAACTTATATCTGTTGATCACACTAGTACTTATGCAATGTGACAGGGGAAAAGATAATTTGGAAGTGGTGGTCCCATGTAGAACTGGGTTGCACAGATTACTGTAGTCCTGTTTTAGACACACATTCTAGACGTGCATATATATTATATATCAATACAGTATGTAGAGATACATAAATATAAAAATGATATAAATTGGAAAATATTATTATTCACATGTAAATTTCAAGACAAGTAGATATGGAATATCAGCCTAAGGCTATCCATCTTTAGTTGTTAACAGATTTTTTGACTGTGCTGTACACTCAGGTTCATGTGTCTTTTGTGACAACTAAGTTCATCCTCTAGAGGAACCAGAATTAAGAAACTATAAAGTACAATGTAGGCCAAAAAATTTGTCTTCCAACACAATGCAATTTAGACGAATTAGTAAATGCATATGCAGAAAAGTGAGCAGGAAACAAAGGCTCCTTAAATAAATGGGTATGTGAGTTTTCCATCCCCTTCCTACTCTTTTCTTTTTTGAGTCTGAACTGAAATTATTTTATTTGAGAAAATCTTTATAAAAAGAACATATATATAAAAGTTTTTTTCTATCAATCAATCAACGAATCAATCAGTCAACCAACCAATCAATCAATAAATCAATATTTTCATTCAATGTTAATAGTATTCCAAATAAGTACATAGAAAAGAATCTATCAGGTAAGGTCCAAGGGAGTTAGAATTTAAAAAATAGAAAACTACTCTATTAGATGCACACTCCTGATATTGAACTTATAAGACTGGGGTTTTTTTATGAGGCTGAATTGCACTTTAACTAAGAACAGATGAAAGATAAGATTTTTGTGGAAAAGACAGACAAAATTTGCTATACTAGGCCAGAAAATACCCCCTGCACTCTATGTGTAGCTCTGGAAGAAGATGGAGAACACTAGTAATTATGAAAGTATTCATTACTATGGATTGGGAAAAAATAGTTCCATTTTCTACGTATTTACTAAGGGTTTGTACTTATTTACTAGCATTGGCTGTGTCTCCAGATGCTGTCGTAAGACCAATACCTAGAAACCTTTTTTTTAATATTGATTTTTAAGTATTAATTATTCCAAACAATGCCAGAATCTTGTTTCGCTAGAAAGAGCAAAAGAAAGAGCAGTATCTTGCTGCAGAAAACTTTGCTCTGGGATATACACATATATTTTTATAAGTATATATACCTCATGCTGGTTATCGAGAACATCCTACTTGAAGAGGAAATTCATATAACACAAACGCAAATTGCCCGCATGTCATTTGTTGGGAGACATTTGCATTTTCCTGGAAAATGCTGATTCAGCATTTCTCAGTGAGTACTGAACATCTACACCTTCATCATAGCTCATGGCTTTACTGTTTTGTAAATTGACAAATAGCCTGCTGATACCACTGAATATGTGTAAGAATTAAACCCTGCTTGAACCTAACCTTTCTTACAGATTTCAGATAGGGACTTGTAATTTCAAGAAATAGAAGGATTTGCATTTACTGTGCATATCTAGAAAAATAAAGTTATATGTTATAAATATATGTTATGCATTATAAGTTTTTTCTTTATCAATTTTTTTATATAAGTATATATGCCCACGTACAAAACGTACATTTTAATATCATTGCTGGTTTTAGTTGAAAATTTAAGTAAAGATCCACAGTTTAAGTTAAAAATAATAAAATTAAAAAATCAGTCACACCCTTGACAATAATCAGCAAGGGGTGCTTACTCTCTTCAGTCTCAGATGTTAGATTTGCTCAGGACAAAATAGCCAGCACAAAGTTGGTTCCCTGGTCTTGTTTTTGATTCTCATGAATACCGATAAACAAACTGATAAAATTAGCCATCACTTATTTAACTGGTCAAGTACACTAATTAGATTCCGCTAAAGGACAGCCATTCAGAGTAGTAGATTAATTCAGTTTTTACTCATCAGTCTCACAAACACATAGGACCTACTTATTCTTATCCACACAGTGGCTGATCCATTAAATGCCTCTGTAGTTTTACAGCAATGGCTGACATCCATCTCACTTCAGGAAATGCTAGTTCAGGTCCCTTGATAATTTGAAAGTTTACAAGCATAAGAACAAGTATGCAAGAAACTTACATAATTAAACAAAAATAATTAGGTTACCAAAATACATACTGTTAGTCTTTACTTGGGCTATTCACTAATTATTTTTCGCATTTCATTGAAAAAGGAAGTGAAAAATCTGTTTAAAAGCAAATGTGTTCTTCTTAAATGATATTTTTTTAATGTAGAACAATACAAGTAGATTTTTAGACTAGCAGTCATGTACTATGTTAGAGTTAAGTTCCACGTCAGATATTAAAACAACATTAACAAAACAAGGGGAATTAATTTATTCATCTTTGACACGTCAGATATTAAAACAACATTAACAAAACAAGGGGAATTAATTTATTCATCTTTGACAGTTGATTTGTCATAATACAACTATTTTGCAAATGTAGTGCATTTAAACCTGCAGGCTGTGAGATACACATCACTCCCAATTCAATTCATGGATGAGAGCATAAATCAAGAAATGGGGATCAGAGGAGTCTATTAAAAATACGGCACCTGAGCAGTATCTAATGAGAAACAAAATGTACTTCTCTCTTATCAGCATACCTCCATGAAGCTACTCATACCTTTTAATGGAGAAATTTTCACAGTGAGTTTTATATATATCTCTAATATTTAGCTTTAGTAACAGATTTATGTTTTTTGCAAATTATGGTATGTTAATACTTTAGATTTTCCAAACTATACAGCGGCACAAGACAGTAATTCTAGTAATTTGCTAACAGAAAACCTTTCTGAACATCATCAAGCTGCTGTCTTTCAAGTTTATAAAGCTAACTGCCAATTCTATTTAATTTTATTTTCTTTACTGTTACTTATGGCAACAAGCTGAAAAGAGTCTACAATAACGTATATTCTTGGCAAAAACAATTAAAAAAGGAAAAACCACAACCCAACAAACTGTGCAAGTATTTTTTTTTTTCTTGTTGGACTCTGATGCCATGAGTTGATAAGGATTTAGAAGTACCACTAAACAAGCTTCATGTTTCATTAATATTTAGAAAATATATTTCAAGGAAGAGTAGACTTGATTAACTTTTACCATTGCTTTTTTTAATAAGAAATAAGAAGATACTATTAGAAATATGCAGCTACTCCAAAGATTAGATTGGCTTCTCCCAATTTTGGAAGACCCACTATCAGAGTATTCCACCTTCATCAGTGCCTTTCTTTACTCTCTAAAGTGAAAAGATATCTACAGAAACTATTCCAGACAAGAACAAGAAGAAATAAAAAACTTGGCAATACATAATTTTGGAGCTGTATTTTCTCATTCTAGGCCTCAGATCAAATTTAGTAGAAACTCTTGGTTTCTTCAGTATTATCTCATGGATGGCATTATTAAGAGACATCTAGAATTCAATTTTCTATGCTGCACACAGACTGTTGTAAAACATCTGAAGAGGAACTTATGTGTAGCCTATAAAAAAAGTAGTAAACCTAGTATTCCTTGAGAACACTACAAATGGGACCAGGAGCTGAATCTTGTGTAACTCTGTGGCCTGAGTGTGACATTTCTTTTTTGACGAAAGCCAGAAGCCTATTTTAGCCATGAGCTGAAATGTTGAACTTCTGGAAGGTCCACTTCTCTTGCCTTAACATTTAGTAATCTTGAAACCAGACTTTGAATTTCTGAATTATCCAAATACAGAAAGTCTTTTTCTGTAGCTATTGACTTGTTGCCGCCTTCTTAGAGATATATATGCCTTCGTGGTTGGTACAAGGTCTGTCAGTCTTCTGTGAGTTGCTAATCCACGATGCTAAATGGGTTTCAGGTTTCTGTGGAGCACACCAAGATTTTAAGACATACTACATAACAAGAAATTGAGGAAACAGGTCATCTTATCCAAATGTCATACTTACATGTCTGAACTTCAAAACACATATTTATAATATAGAAATGGGTTTCCTAATACTTCTGGTTCTTGTCATTTCCAAAACGGCAAAGATTTATCAGAATTTGTAGACAGTATTCTTTCCGAAGGAGGACTTCACTGTAATGAAAAAAAAGACCAGAACATATAGATTTGATACATCATGATTGTGAGAAATTGAAAGTCACAGTTAGTGTTAGTACACTGAGATCTTTTGCTTCAGCTCCAGCTGTACTTCCTCCTTTTACCTGCCTGATCTGCTCTCACCCTTTCATTGTCTTTCCTTACCTATTTTGTTTTAAAAAATAAAGCTGCAGTAGGATAAAGTAACTTTATAAGTTAAAGGAGAGGAGGTATCTGGTATTTTCTTTCAAAAAAGTCCCCAGAGAATTGTGTCAACTCATGTTCAGCACTTGCTCTGAAATGAAGATTAATGGTTAGGTGAGATGTTTGAGTTGTGTAAGCTTTTATCAGCCATCTGTTTAAACATGAAAATAAACAATCGAATTTAGAAGTTGTTTTATTTCAGCAGAAAAGTGAAAGGCAGGGAATGATAAAAATTGAACAAAGCAAGAACAAAAATTGCTTTTTTATTTAACGAAATGTTTTAAGTTATTATTACTTTTAGATATGTTTATTCCGAGAGTTGGTTAAATTACCAGCATTCTGCTTGCATCCAATTTTCTTGCAGAGCAGTACACATGAGATTGTATCTGATCTGGGGTTATGCTGTGCTTTTTTCCAAAACTTGGCATGACATTTCAGAAATTTTAGAGACCCAAGATAACAACTTTGAAGTTGGATGAACCATAATCCTTGAATAAAATCAATATAAGACCCAAGGTTTTCTTATAAATCATACAAAATATATATACAAGGAATGAAAGAATACAAAACTAATCCAAAACCTTAAGGGTTCTGAGAAAAAGTTGAATGATTCTTCAGGTAAACATAAAACTTTGCATTAAACTACACAAGTCTTACACATAAAAATGCATATCAAGGTGTACTATACAAGATACCATTGAATCATGACAATTAAATACGCTGTGCATGCTATGTCCATACATGCCTTAAACAAATGCTATGAAACACATTTGGTTATGCTGGGTGGATGAAATAGGTGATGTACTGATTACATAACTCAAAGATATATCATATTATCTTCTATGCGAGCATAGGAATTTTATTTTACATCCATTTTCATGCATTGCAAATACATTCAGGTTGCAAAGTCACTGCTAGTTAAGGGAAAAAACGTGCTCCGAGAAATAATTTTTTTTTTTTTTTCAGGTATTCTTTTGTTGGTGATGATTTCGATTTTTTTTTGCATGTGGTTTTTTGGTTGTGTTTGGTTTTTTTTTTTGTGGTCTTTTGTTGGTTGGTTGGTTGGTTTTGTTTGTTGGATATTTTTGTTTGTTTTTTTTCCTTTTGTACTTTTTCTGTCCTTACCATTTTATTTTGTATATGAACAGCTGCATTCTGAATCCTGATTCATTTTTCACATTCAAGTACAATGTAGCAAAGTCCAATAACTGAGTTGTAGGATGGTAAAGATGTAACTTAAAGTCGCTAGAAACCAAGTTGAAAAAAAGTCAAGTTTGTTAGTAAGATGAGGGTAAAATTAGATGAGTCCACAAACATAACAAGCTTACTGAAGTTTAGAGACAAGTAAAAAATTATGTTTCTAAACTATTTTGTGAACATGGTCTATACAACCTTACTGAAAGCTGAAATCAATCTTTCTCTCAAAAAATTAATATTTCATATCCAATTTTGTTTGCCTTGTTTGGACACCATTCAATGCCTTTCTTGTAAAGAGGTGTCTCAAACTTAAAGCAGGATTTGAGGTATGGTCTCACCAGCACAGGGTGATGATCTCTATCCTAGTCCTGTGGGCCAAAGTATTTCTGATATAAACCAGGATGCCACTGGCCTTGTTGGCCACCTGGGTATATGATATTCAGTTGTTTGTCTGCCAAAAGCCTCAGATCTCTCTAAGTATAGAGAGCGAAGTCCTTTTCTGCCAGGTATCTTGCCAACCACTCTGCCTTCAGCTTGTAGCCTCTCATGGAACTGTTGTGAGAAAAATTCAGGACAAGGAACTTGACCTTTTTCAACCTCATACTGTTGCCTCAGCCCATCAACACAGTCCAGATCCCTCTGGCCTTCCTACCCTCAAGCAGATCAACACTTCTGTCCAACTTGGTATCCTCTGTAAATTGATTGAAAGGACATTCAATCCCGTCCTCCCGATCATTGATAAAGATATTGAACAGGACTGGCACCAATACTGAGCGCTGGAGGCTGGTCATTAGCTGGATTTAACTCCATTCACCGCCACTCTCTGGACCCAGACATCTATCCAGTTCTTTGCCTAGTGAAGAGTGCACTTGTCCAAGCCACAAGTAGTCATTTTCTCCTGAAGAATTCTGTGGGAAATGGTTTCAAAGACTTTTCTAAAGTCCATAAACACAACATCCACAGTCTTTCTCTCACTCATCAAGCAGCGCACCCTGTCGTAGAAGAAGATTAGTTCAGTCAAGCAGGACCTGCCTTTCCCAAACCTATGTTGGCTGGGCCTGATCCCCTGGTTGTCCCGCACATGCCACGTGATGGCACTCAAGAGAATCTGTTCTGTAACCTTCTCCAGCACTGTGGTGAGACTGAGAGGCCAGTAGTTCCCTGGAGCATCCTTCCAGCCTCTCTAGTAAGTGGACATCACAGTAACTTTCAGTTATCTGCGTCCTGCCTCATTACCCAGAACTGTTGGTAGATGACTGAAAGGGCCTCGGTGAGAACAGCCACCAGCTCTGTCAGTCCCCTTGGGTGGATCCCATCCATTCCCACAGACTTGTGTGTGCCTAAGTGTTGTAGCAGGTTGTTGACCATTTTCCGTTGGACTATGGGGGCTTCATTCTGTTCCCTGTCCTGTCTTCCAGCTCAGGAGTCTGGGTACCTGAAGAACAACTGGTCTTACTCTTAAAGACTGGGGCAAAGAAGGCATTAAGTACTTCTGTCTTTTCCTCATCCTTTGTCACTATTGTTTCCCTCTGCACTCAATAAAGGATGGAGTTCTCCTTAGCTCTCCTGCTGCTGATGTATCTAGAGAAACATTTTTGTTGTCATTTATAGCAGTAGAAGGTTTAAGTTCTATTTGGGCTTTGGCCCTTCTTATTTTCTCCCTACATAACTTCACAGTACATTTGTGCTTTTCCTGAGTTGCCTTCTCTTTCTTCGAAGAACCACAAAAATCTATTTTTTTTTTTTTTTTTTAAAATTCTTGTGAGAATGGCTGGGACTATAGACCTAGCAAGATTTCTTTATGGACATTTGAGCATATTCAATGCACATGATATTTTGAACCCTGACTCTGTCACAGGAAGTAATCTTTAACATATGTGGCACACACACAATCTTCTGTGCATCAGCCCAGAAAATCTAAGGTGTCTAAACCTATTCATAAGCAGTTACAATAAAATGTCAAAAAATTACTAATATTTTAACGCTTGTACATTTCCAACCATAGTAAAAGTGTTATAAAAATGTTTATACAGACTTTTATTGCTTTTTTATATCTGAACTTTTGATGATTTTGCTATATTACTGATAGTCAGGTCATTGTTCTCACACGTTGATAGCTGCAATGAAATACTTTCGTTCTCTAATTCATACAGTTTCTGGTGACCCTGGAACTCATTTTCTTTCAGTCATGGTCTGCCCCACAAGAACTCAACAAGTTTTGTGTTTCAAAGGCTCAATTAATTGTATTTCATTAACAAAATAACAAAAGTTGTACACAAGATAAAATACTAATCTCATTTATACTGAATTATGCCCTTAGCATCCTTGAATAATGTACTTGGATATGCAGAATGTTGTCTCACTGTATGAACTTGCTCATTGTAAATATTGCTAGTATTATCTAGGTTTATGTATCTAGTGTAGGTGCTCATAGCGTGTTTGTGCACTGCTTAATTGAATAACGCAAAGGGGGAGAGAAAGGGATTTCATTAGAAGTCATTTGTTAATATTTAAGAACTGCAGGCCTGTATTGCCTCTTTCCTAACAGTGAAATTCAAACCAACTTTTAGAAGTATCAGAGCCCTATACATATGCAGAAGCCTGAAGGGCTGATCAGTCCCACTGCATAGGGACTGGTTTTGATGGCTTCTCTGTTTGCACTCCTACCTTAGTTCCACAGTTTTATACCTGGAATGTAGATGCAAAGCAAATCTTCAAGAAGAATCTCCTGTGCCCTAAATTATTATTGAAGAAGTAGCCTTAGATTACCTCATTCCATCAACACCAGTCTCCTGAGTGGACTGTTCTGCTTATCTTCAGCCTACTCCAGATTAAATTCCGCTTCTTGGAAAAAGACGTTTCTTCATTCAGTTCATCTCTTACAGAAATTTCTTTTGAAACTTTCAAATATTTAGTTGTTGTAGAAGTAGCATCAGCATGCTGCAAGATTTGGATGATGCTGAAGTTATGACTGAAGTGGAAGTCTATGAAATATTATTTGAGCATGTGGACATGACAGAAGAAAAAATACGTCCTTCCAATTTAGTTTACACTTTTTAAAAAAATTATTATTACTTATTGATTTTTTTTTTTTTTAAATCTGCACAAGTTTTTAATTTTTTCTCTGGATTTCCCACAATAAAATTCCAACCTATTATTATCTTGACTCTCAGGTCCACACTATCATCTACAACATCCTTTGATTCATGATTATCAACAATATATTCCCTTCCAAAATTACTCAGAGTACTCAAGTCAGTTAAAATGAAGGGCTATGCATCATCATCAAACTCTTTTTGAATATTCTTAATATTGCCATTTAAGCATTACGTATACATCATTAAAAGAGATTATTGAAACACATCACTATGAGACTATTAGCAAAGAGAAAATGAGCTAAAGGACTATAGGTTTCTGTTAGATAATTTCTGATCAATGGAAACTACTTGACTCCTATAACTTTTTCAGCAGCCATTATAAATGGCTTTTTTCAAGACTGCATGAAAAACAGGATACTTTGCATTACTTCTCTCTCATTGTCTAATTTTTTTTCTGGAAAATTATGTATGATATGATTGATAAAGTTTTATAAACGTTAAGAAGGCCTAGAAATTAGAGAATTCTCACTCTCTTTTTCACAAACTTCATGCTGACTTGTATTTTCTTATTATATTCTTTTAGGCATTACATGTTTCCCTTCCCCTCCTCTTGTCTCATCCAATAGACTTAACAATTGAAAGTCATAATCCATTAGCATTTGTTATTCTTAAAGTATTAGTAATTTTGTACTCATTCACACTATATTGTCAGCTGAGTGTATTTGCTGCTTTATTCTTATGTTTGTATCTTTTGTTGTATAACAATTACTTTTTCTCCATAGTCGTTACTGTATTCATCTGCCTTACTGGGGAAGACATAGTCAGAATCTTTTCAGAAGTGCATTAAGACGGGGAAAATGAAATGAACCCAAGCTGACCCAAGGGAAATACTAATTACCTATTAAGGGGGAAAAATCACAATGAATGAAGTAAAAAAAAAATTAAGCATGAACATAAGTTCTTTCTTCTGTTGTCTTTTGGAGCACCAAAGTTGGTTAACCAAAATTTTCAGATGAGGGAAATCATAATTTGAAATTATTTTCCATGGGTTTTCGCTCCTTTCTCTTTTATGTGACAATAAGCTTTTGGGCTGATCTCATTACGTCATCTCTTGAGAAATTATTCTAAAAACTGTCTTTGTGAGGATCTGTGATTCTTGCAAAAATAAGTGGAGGATATCTGAACATTCTTGGGGAAGCTGCATTTTTTTCTTCCTTTTCCTTCCACCTCCACCTCTTTCTGTTGTGATTAAATTAATTTTTATTAAAACTTGACAATATATTGCTCAACCTTTCTTTTTCTCTTAAATAATGAATCAAATTTTAAATGATATGATTATGAAAATTTTTCTCACTGAAAATTACTTCTGAAGTATTTGTAAGATTTTTAAGGAATGGTTAGGATTACCTGAGGGAGCAATTAATGACCATTCCTCTCTTAATTGATAAAAGAGTTGCCATGTATCTTTTCTTTTATTGATTTAAAAAACCCACAACGTATACATCAATGTCATAATTTTCACTTGGTCAGAAAAATGCCTGCTTCCATACCATTACCATTAGTATTGAATCTGTCTGCTTTGTAAGCCTGTAACCATAATTTTGTCTTCCTTTTTTGTAATACTCATAATGTTTTATTCCATGTATATTTCTTATTTCTACAATCAATCATAACAAAGGGAAAAAATTAAATACACATGGATTTTTAATTTCCTGATCATAAAATATAATAAAGGATTTTGTGATGTATTATAATGAAGGATTTTCTGATTGTCTGAAGAATTATCTGAATTTCTTCTCAATGTCTCATATAGAGTCACTCCATACCTTCTTCCCTCTTTTTTTATTACTTATTGTCCACACTGAAATATGACCAAAGAAAGGTTTATTTTCATTAAGTGAAATAATCAGAGAATGTACACAGCTTCTTCTCTGCTTCAGTACAAGAAGGAAGAAAAGTATAACTACATACATAGATAAGAATAGGATATATATAGGAAGCAAACCCCACACTTTTGATACGTTAAGCAGTTATATAGCACAGCAAGACCTCTTCCTTAGTCAAAAAGAAAAGTCTTAAGTCCCAGATTTTCAGCATACTATATATTCTGTCGTGTTGATGAGGAATTTATTTCAGTGAAAGAAAAGGACTTCAAAACTCCAGCTTTATCAAAACAAATTAGCTCTTTTGACAATGTTTTCTGCATTTGGAAACATTGGGTTCCTTTACTCGTATAAGTAAGGTAAATCCTTTTTAGTGGATTCCTTTATTGTAAAAAATTAGGATTTTCTCACAAGCATGTAGATCCTTACTTACTAAAGGAACATATCTGTCTTTTTTCAAATGTCAATATTAGCTTTTCTAAGCTGCAGATGTTACATTATGTAGCATACATTCTTTCCTAGACAGGGATGTAAAATCTTGAATATGCTATCATGCAGTGTATGTGAATTAACACACAATATTCTAGATAAACAGCATAATACAGTCTTCAATAATAACCTTAATATTTCACAACAATTAGTACTACATGTTTCATAAAATTAAATATAAAATAAATAATCTAATGCAAAATATCGGTGTTTTTTAAAATCCATTCACGTGGCAATGTAATCAATATTATTTATATGTGAAATTGTAATAACTGAAGCCATTACTTAGATGCTAAATAAGATAAAAAAATAGTTCCTAAATTAAATGCTAGGTTTTTCTATCTGAACATTGCATATCAGAATGTTTTTCTTTTTTTTTCCCCTCTGCTTTTTACTGTTTGTGGGATTAAACTGGGAGTGTTCTTTCTAAAGATTCTAAGGAAATGGAGGCTATAGCTCAAATTTGTTTTCTTCTAATCTAAACTATTGTATAATTTATCTCTGTGTCTTTAATGAACAAAGTACAACTTTCAAATCAATTTTTTATTTTCCATAACTCCTATATTATTACATTATATTATAATATTCATAACAATTACTAGATAGATGCATTTGGGAACATACAAGAGACAATACAGAGCAGAAATGAGATCGTCCAGGTAAATAAAGAAATCATATAAACCACAGGAAGACATTGCTGGAAATCTTGGTGATTTGTGAAGCTTTGAATTAAGTCTTTCTTCTTTGAATATAATGTGATGGCTAGAGCATAGCCTACATTCCTAAAACTTACTGAAAGTTAATCATGCTATAAGAACCTCCTGAAACTCAAAACACTGTTTTTATTTTTAATTATTTTTACTTGATTGAAAAGCAACTAGATCTGGGTGAAAAACAGCTGAGTGAAATATTCATTGTTTCCTGTTTTTGACTTAGCAATTGGAGTGGAACATTAAAAAATATTGAAAATGAAATGTCTTCTTGACATTTTAGCGTGTTTGTGGTGGTGTGGCTGTTTGAGAAAAACATGACTGTCCCACTGACACTGTCACATGCTGTTAAAGAAATAACTGCAGGATAAAGCTGTAGCTGTTCATCGCATTAAAAGATGAGTTTACTCAAGGACTAAAGCAATGAATGCCTTACACTTAATGAAATGGCTAATATGTGTACATCTTTTCTCTCCAGAGCCTGGATAAAGAGAGGAAAATGAGTTCAGGAGAGGTAAAAAAATATTCTCAGAGACTGGCAAAAATGGTCTCATTTCTAAAACTTAAAGAGTTTTCTTTTTTAGTTCAGGCAAGGGTTATACTTCTCTGTCTTCTTTCAGTGCCATGTTATGTCTGGGGTGGGAAGAAGAGGTGCCAAAATATTGTGAAAAGCTGTTCTCATGGCATTTTCTTCTAAGACTGAGACTGCTAAAAAAATCTGACAAGAAATCCTCTTTCCAGATTTCTGCCCCAATTTTGCAGACTCGAGGGGCTTGTGTAGTCCTAATAAGCTTCAGCTAAGCCTGTGAACATTTAGATGCTCATCTCAATCAAACTGAAATTCTAAACCTTCTGAGTCTCACTCATCACCAGTCTAAACCTGAAAGCTGCAATTCTACTTCCATCAATACTTTTCAGATGAACATCCATGTTCTTGAAGAAAATGTCAGAGTACACCAGGTATATCAGACTGTACTAGAGAAGCACATTTTACTGATACATCGTATATGGCACATCAATCAAAAGTTGAAAGATTAATCATCTAGTCTCTAAATTCACTTTCCAAAGTTTACTAGCTGTTCTGGCGTGCATAGTTATGCACTATGCAAGAGATGTTTGCTTTCCTGTGAACCTAGTAACTATCTTATTTTTGACCTTTTTAGAAAGGAAGAAATGCAATGAAAATTGGTCTTAATACAATTAGCTAGGGAAATACTTATAGCCTCTTAAACCCATGTATCACTTGTAAGTATTTAAAAACCACAGAGAGTAAGGCATTAGCAAGTATAAATAAAGACCCAATGTGTTTGCATAGCATAGGTGAACTGAGGAAAGGTTTGAAGAGGTGGAGCAGAAGATGTCAGAAAACATATTTCATTTCCCTCTTACATATTCACAAAGACAGGAGAAATAGAAGCATGGCAGAAAAGTAAAGAAAGTAGAATGAAATGAACAAAAACTATTCTCTATAAGCAGTGCAATATTAGTAGCAGTGGAGAAGATTATTTTGATGCCTTAACAGATTTTTTTTCCTAGAGAGAACAAAGCTATTCTCATGGATGAAATTTTACCTTAATACTCATCTCACATACAAGACTAGATTTTCCTCTGAAAAAATAACATTTATATATTTTATTTATTTCTGTAAGTTTCAACAAATTCCTAGGAATTTTACTATCAGTCTGGACCCAAAAATACAAGACAGTGTGAAAAGTACTTAAATACTTATTACATTAGAACTTTGAGCTTTACTTATTTTTCACAATCTTTATCAAGTCAAACAAATGTGGAGCTGGTTTGCTGCAATGACATCCTAACACTACGTACCTGCTGAATCTGTGTTGTTCACTGCATAGTGGCCTGCCTAGAGGCATAGATTTCATTGTAAAATGTTTATGGTGTAAAGATATCCAGAGTTAAACTTTTTTGGTTCTGTGGCTGATGACATAAAATACAGAAGAAAATTTCTGTTCTCTAAATGAATTCCCATTTACCTTTTCTTTCATAATTTCAATTATTTGCCACAGATATGTTTTAGGTAAGCAGAGTTTTAGTTGCAGGCCCAAAATCTCCAGAACTTCCTAATTTACTATTATGATGTTAACAAAATTGACGAGACAAAATAAAAATACAATGCAGAAAGTGTTAAAAACCACACTCATGGATTATTTCTCTGTTGCCCAGGCAGTTCTACTGTAGTCTTACATCAGTTTCAGATGGTTCCAAATCAATCACAGTTCAATTTGGTTTATAATGTGCTTCCCCACCTGAGGGATATGAACTGTTTTTACTTCTTTAATGAGAACAAATGTTTATGCTGCCATGATTTCTGCTGCCTATGGAGAATTTTAGCAACATCTTTTGTTTGCAGGGAGCAAAAATAAAGCAGTGCATCAAAACAAGTTTTTTATTTTCCATGACTGCTTAGGAAATGACAGGTTTTACCCCCTAGAAAGCAGCATTCTGATAGTTGCTGTAAGTTACTTGCAGTAAAACCAGACCAGGTAGGCTTTCTTCCTCATCTGTTATAACTTTCCTATTTTATTTATACCAAAGTTATCATACACTCATTAAAACTTCAGTGAAATAAGACATGAAAGAAGACAGTATTTTACTTGAACCACAAAAGAGCAACATATCAAGGAACGATTCATAATGAAACAATACTAATATAGCTGTACAGAATTAAATATCCATGCAGTTGAAATATATGCTCGTAACACATTAGTGTTACACATTTATAAACTGATAAATTCCAAGTTTCAAGCTATAGAATATATCCTATTTCTGCCTGTCAGAGTTTATCATTTCATCCCTTAAAGGCTACCAAGCCACACCAGCATTAATACAAGTGTTATACTGGTGGAATAGAATTTGATTTTTTTTCTGATACACAGAGGTATACTAAAACTTGTGCACGCAAACTACTAATATAAAAAAGAAAGAAAAAAAAAAGTTGCATTTTCACAGTAAGCTGGGTAGGGAAACAGCCACAAGTTTGTGATGACATTAACATTATATCACAGTAGTGAAAGTGAGTGCTTGTTTAATATTATGGATTGTGATATAGAAATCAAGAAATATTCTAAAATATGAGAAAATACCTATAACTTAGTCAGCCACTATGTTAAGAAACACACTAACAAAAGCATAGGTTTTATCTTTCTGTCACCTTCTCTTCCTGTTTCACATCTTTTCAATCAACAGTACCCACACAGATGCCAGAAAAAGTATATTTAGCAGGTAAGGGTATAAAACACTTATTTGTTAACTGATACACAGGTGAGACAGGCAGGACAAAAAAGCTATTAGGGTAAATGTTAATCCCATCCTCTAATCCTTCAGAGGAGATACTGCAGTCCTTTTTGGTGAGGAAGCCAATGGTCCAAACAGGTTGATCCATTTTGTGGGTGAGATGCTCTTCTTCTGACTCCCTTAGGATTTTAACAGTTTCCAGATCAGCATTTTTTATTTTGAATCTTTGAACTACTATTATTATAATTTAAATATTTGCTATTACTATCTAAACTGTCTCATTTTTATCTGTGATTTTGTTTCTGTTATTTTTCACGGTTCTATCTTGTATGTTTCCTTTCTGTTTTTTCTCATCTCTTGTCTTATCAGAAGTCTAAGCTGGAGTTAGACAGCTGTACTGTATCCAGACCAGAATTTGGATCACAGACAGCTGAAGCCCTGGAAGGAGGATTACAGGATAAACCTACTTGCTTCAGGTGCTGAAGATGTGTTGGCAACAAACACAACTCAACTTGTGGCAGTTCCAGTTGTCTGATAACAACAACTCTGTTGGAAAAGAAATCATTTTGCTTCCTCCAGTGTTTATTATTTTTTTTAGAAATACTACTCACTGGCTGAGCCCATTTCTTTGTGCCATTTATTTCATGCTTTGAAGTAAGAAAATAATGATGCAAAAATCCAGCTTGTGTTACAACAGCTCCACAGAACAAAGAATACAGGACATTCAGTGCCAGTCTTGCCATGACTCATCACAAAGGAAGGCATATGAACAGAACTGCTATGAATAGATATGATTAAGCAGGGCAGGAACAAACGTGAGAACTAATGAAGCAAATTATGCTAAAATGATACATCCCGATATTCTGCAGTAGCTTAAGGAAGAAAATTCCTTATTTTCTTCATAAATCATCTATTTTAAATTCTTATTTTTATTTTTCTTATATTTCCGTTAGTTCTTTAGTATATAAATGTTATTAATTTAAAACACTATTGTGCCCTAAGAAAAAATATGCAGCTAAATCTGTTGTAATTCTTACCATCCATAGGATATCTTTGAATAACACATTTTGTTTGTTCTCTTTGTAGAATATGATGAAGTCTATACTTAATCAAAACTTATTTTTCTTTGGTAAAACTTGGCCTTTTACAATTAAATTATCTTTTCTGTTACTTCTCTATCTCTTTAAGGTATCCCCTCCCCATAAAATACTTTATAAACCAGGCTCTAAAGACTCTTTTTTAGTCTGTAGGATTGCCTAGAAAGGTTGCCAGAGTCTGCTTCTCTGGAGATATTCAAAACCCATTTGGACACAATCCTTGGTAACATACTCCTGAGCAGGAGAGGTTGGACTACATGACCTTCAGTGGTCCCCTCAAACCTTACTCAGTCTGTGATTCTGCAAAAAGTACAGGTAGGGGGCATTCTGTACTTATAGCATTGTCACAGGTCCTGTGATCATACAAGCGTTTCTTTCTCTGGCTATGCATTTTTTTCCCTCTCATTTGTTTAGGCACGAGATTCCTCATAATGGAGACCATTTTTTATTATGTAGCTGAGTTCCCATTGTACTCAGCAACGAACAAATGTCCTTCTGCTTTTCTAAGAACCCAAGTGTCCAGGTAAACTAAGGCATTAGAAGAACCAAGCATTCATCTACTGTATAGTTTTTCCAAACCTGGGCCCTCACAGATATGATATTATTTCGACATGTATAGGTAATAATTAAGGATACTCCTTCAGCTGCATGAAAATCTTTATCTATATGGTAAGATAAAGTTATATATATATATATATATATATATATATAGACAAAGCACTCAAATCCAGAAAGCACAAACAAGAAAAATTATGATCTGAAAATCAGCTCATACCATACTCACTAAGAGCATTTGGCATCATGTTAGGAAACTGAAACAAAAATAAATTTCTAACATCTTGTGATGCCCATTAGTTAAAAAACGTAATAATTAGGTGAATGTGATTCATTACTCTTAGACCTGTCTGTGCCTTTTTTTCACGTTTTCAAGCTTCAAATAGATAAAGCAGGAAAGTACAACCACAGTGCCTAAAGAAACTTATGCTATTCATCCGTAAAATCAGAGATAAAGTATTTTTAATTTACAAGTAAAATTGTTATACATTTCCTTAAAAAAAAAAACCAAAACCAAAAACCACCAACAACAAAAAAACAAAAAACAAACCTGGAATTTTATCAGTCTGTGAAGTTAAAATTAATTCCAAACTGTGTTTAAAAAACATAAAATATAATTAAGTGAAAGCAAAATTAATTTTTACTTACTTTTTTATTTTATTAACTTTTATTCACGTTATTTATTTTTCAAAATAAAATGCTTTGCCATGATGTTATGTCTTAGTCTAATGAAATGTGTGTTACATATTTCAATGAAAATTGTCAATTTCAATATCCCTCATTCAAAAGCTAATAAGCGGAAGACTATTTGAGACGTCATGATTAGAAAAATGCTTCCAAGAACAGCAGTTAGAACACTGTCAAAAAGCTCTTCCACAAAACACATTCCAGAAAATCTCTCAGTTTTATCGTTATTGACAAATTCAGCCATAGTAACATAAACATTGCAACCCAACAGGCTAAGCTTGTGGTATTGTAGATAACAAAAGTAAAATAATAACAAGTATACAAAAGGAAGACCAAGAAAAGTGAGTAAGAATTTACAACAGAAAGCTTGTCTCTTCCATTTTCTCTCTGTGCTTATCCCTATCTTTCAAAGTGGGAGTAGGAGGCTGTGCAAAAGAATTAGTAAATAGCTCTAAAGAAATATGCTTGCAAAATATTTTAGTCAGCTTAAATTCTATTAAAAAACACAACTTAAATAAAAAATTTGAATCAGTCAAGATGCTTCTAATTTTTTATACAATATTCTAAATATACTTTTAAAAGAGTTACATATAAAAAAAAAATTTAAAAAAAAAAAAGAATTGGACTGTAACCCAACCTCACAAAATTCAGTTACAGGAGTTTGTGCTGTCCACTAAAATCTAGACTTTCTCACTCATCTTCTGGTATTGTAGAGTGGTCTGCTGAAGCACTAAATAGCTGAAAGCCTAACTCCCATGTACCCCTGAGCAAGAAACTTTGCACCAGGATTACAGTTTCTGCATTCGCCCCAGCTGGGAAAGGTTTATGTGTGAAAAGTGAATGAAGCCAATCTGCACATTTCTCACAGGCACCTGACTAATGTTGAATAACTTTTGGGAAAATAGTTGGTTTTATTTTATCAATTGTTGGAGGTGAAACTTAAAAAAGGGAGAAAAATGACAAAGTAAACTGAAGGAATATATGTTCATTAAGGCCGTTAAACACAGCATTTTAAACTCTTCAAAAACTCCCTTGATATTGCATTTTAGCAGCTACTCGGAGGAGTATTATTCTCACTTCCATTTTAAATTCTAGCAAAGAAGATAAAAATGTAAAATTTTAAAAATGAAAAATTATTAAAATAAAAGAGATTCCCTCCCCCCACCCCAATCTATAAGGTACATATCATGCAAAGAAAGTTAAAATGAGGTTTATGCTCTGCTTAAAAGCCAGCATGAGACAAACCTTCTTCCCGTGTTCCTCTGTAGTTCCCTCAGGTAGTAACAATGTGATATTTATTAGTCAGACTTGACATTAAACAGATTTTTCTTTTTATTTTCAGTATATAGTTTATTGGGAATTTCTCTACTAGTTTATATCATGCTCAGCTGGTGTTTAATCTATCACAGCAGTCTAAGACTTCAGACTGGCCTGGGAAAAGGTTAAAAAACAATCAGCAAAATTCATTACAGTTTAGGAGATACTTAAATTTACTCTTCTGTTTGATATCTATTATATCTATATTCACTGCTGATAATGTGTTTATTTTTAAAGTGACCAGTGATGAAAATTGTTAATTTTCTTTAAAACTCTGCACTGAAAAGATTCTTATGATGAGGGAAACAGGAATTTTGAGATGGACTATATGAAGGAAACATGTATTTGTTCAGAACTGGATTATATTTCATTTATTTGCATGAAGAAAGTTCCACTATCACCTAAAAAGCTTTTTAAAGTCAGAGTTTTCACTATGTCTATGAACACTACAGAAAGGATGATAACTAGCTCTTCCAGTTGGGTAATAAATTACTTCAAGTAGTACAGACTAGAATGTAGCCCTTCTTTGGACTGTAGATTCCAGGATGTCCACATATTGGGCCACGTATAGGAGAAACAGCAGCAAAGTGGATTAGAAACAGGCTTTACTAAGGCTAATTGTTTAGAGAAAAATCACTCCAGATCATTAAGGGCTTTCAGCATCCAGTGAAAAAAATATTGCTCAAAATTCCTAATAAAAATGAAGAAATTTCACTCTAGAAGTTTTAAAAAAGCACTTTTATAATTATGGACGGTAAGGGTTGTTGTTTATTTTTTTGTTTTTAGTGATATTTTATAATCCCTGTGCTACTTAGGCATATCAAACCAGTGTTAAAATGAGAAGGTGTTTAGTTCAGCTTCCTTTGTTATTCTAGCATATATTTAACTCTGAAAGTGGAGAAGTAATCTGAAGTAACATTCATTTTCTCTGCTTTTTGAAATGTACAGTCACATCCTCAGGAGTTTTGCAGCAGACCTTAATCAGAAGGGACATTCTAACCTGAATGCCAGAGGCAAAAACTCACAAATTCTGCAGAAGAATATGAACAGTACCTTTCCCCTTCCCCTAAATTTGTCCCTGGACATAGAGCCACAGCTCCATCAGTGACCAGGAAATTAGGCAAAGGTTCAATCATGAACCTAAGGAACTAATAGTTCAGATTATATTTGAAGTTACTGTCATTTTAAAGGAATATTTGCAATTCTAGGATTCATGTTCAAGAAATAAAGACAATCAGGTGCAAGTGAAGAGGAAATTAATTATACATTCCTAATTCAAATTTATTTGGATGTTATTATTATTAGTAATCATCATCACCATCATCATCATCAACAACAGAGAAAACAGACAGTAATATTTTTTCTGTGTTCTTATATACATCTGTATGGGAGTATGCACATCACATTTGCCCTTTCCTCTACAAAGGACACTGCTAGAATAATATAGAAAATTGAACTAAGCATTATTTTTATTCTTTTTATTTTATTCTCAAGTTTGTTCACAGAGTGGAACTATGACTATAAAACAATTATTTTGGGGGAAAAAAGCTCTAGCTAAGAATGAAAAATAATTGGTGTAGTGGTTTGATCACATGCTTTTCACTTTGTGAGATAAGGATGAGAAGAAATGCANAGTTCGGTGCGAGCTGTGCAGGCTGGAAAAGGAGGCTCCGCTGGTCCCGCTGGGTCTGCGCGGGCTGCATGAGGGGGAGAGGAGGCTCCCCCCTGATTCAGAAGCCGAGCCGGGTGAATTCGGCTATCGGGCAGCCCATAGTTAGTTTAGCTGCTTGCGGCTCTGAGGGAAGGGAGAGGGGAGGGCAGGCAGGAGCCCGGGCCGGGCCCGGAGGCCGCCCGGGGCTCGGAGGCCCCGCTTCTCCCTCAGGAGACCGGGAACCCGAGAGCAACTTCCTGCCCGTGCACGGGGTTTAAATATGCAAAATTCACAAAAGCGCATTGGCTTAAAGGCTTGTCAATCAACTCAGTTTCAACCCATGACAATTGGTATTATATATCTACAGAAAGTAGTAGCGGTACTAGAAATTAAAAGCTGGCTGTGGATTTTTTTTCAAAATGCATCTTTTGTCAGCAAATTCCAAATCTTCAAAAGAAATTTTCCAAGTAAATTTGAGTGAGAGTTAAATTGATATTAAAATTAGTAGTTTTGAGATTGATTTTCTGGGTAAGAAAAGGCTCCCATTGTAACAAAGGAGTAATGAGGCATTCAAATATAGCCTATGAAAATATTGTTCATGTTCTTTTGCTGTTTGATTGGAACAGTCTTGCACCTTTTCCTTTGCAATGCATGAACTTCTAGCCAAGACGATACTGGACATGCCAAATGTACTGCTTGTTTTCACTTTGGCCCCAAAAATTTACTTTCTCCAGCTGAGAAAGCCATCCCAGAAGGCTCCATTGAAAACAGTACTTCCTGATTTCAAGAAAGACTGTGAAGCTTCACAATTCCTTGCACGCATGATGTAATTCTTGTTTTCCAGCTGTCGCTATTGATATAACACACAGAGTCTGATATTTTGGCACTTTGGATTTTTGTAATCTGTGTTCCTTGCAACTGTTTCTGTTTCTTTAGCAGCTGACTTCACTGGGATTTTCCCCGTGTGTTCTGTGATGTGACATTGATCAATATTTTGGGAAATTTGGACAAGTTGCAATTCCTCATTCTTGCCACTTTTATATGCCATGTTTTAGGCCAGAAAAAGAACAAACAAGCAAATAAAAACCTCACTAAAAGAAAAAAAAAAATTAGAAAATGCTTCTTATATGCAGTACTATGATACTATTAATGTGGGAACAGAATTTTTTCACAATTAACTTTCTGTTACCTTGTTTTTCCAAATGTTTTATACTTAACAACTCTAACTTATTGAACTTATCTTTGAAATTGGAAAAGACTACCTTTTTCCACTCCTAGTTGTTGCAATCTGGTTTTAAACCCAGAAGAGCAAAGAAAATTAAGTCTCTGTGCATAAACCAGAAAGAACTTAGAAGGTTCAAAATATTCCCAAAAAACGAGATTAAAGGCAAACGAAGTTAGATGTTGGTGCCAAAAAAATTGATGTATGTTATTTAATAGCAAAAAGAGGCAAAGAGAAGAAAGAGAAAAGAAAAAACGAAGGAAATAAGAGAAAGAAGAGTGTGCATGGGTTGTGGGGGGAGACAAGGAGAGGTGACAGGGGTTATGTGGAAGCATATCACCCTTCTAGGGGTCCCAGCGATGTCTTGTTGCTCCCCTCCATCTGCTCTTCTGGTGGTGAGGGTCCCCTGCTGCCACGGCCACACCGCCACACGCCACCACACGCCGAAGAGCACAGAACCCCATGGATTAATACACGCTTTGGGCAGGGGGGAACGCCCACGTGCCTCCCTTTTAGGGGCCAGCTTGACACACTGTCCCTTGCAACACTGAGGGTCTGTTGCACCATCTCTGGTGCTCCGGTGCAGGGTCTGGGGACCCCTTTTGGGGGTCTTTGATGGGCCATGTCATTCCCTCTGCTGTGGATAAGCTTCCCCCACCCCGGGTGAAGGGCCCTCAGCTGGGTTCCTCTGCACAGGGGAAGATGGGCGGTCACTGCGCCTCTCACCAGAGGCTTTTCCAGCACACACCCAAAGCCTCTCTCCCCCCACCCCTTGCTGCGAGGGTCTGTGTGAGCCTTGTAGCTGACAGCCCTGGGGCTGTGGTCCCCACCCTCGAGGTGTTAAGCTTATGCTTTGTGAATGTCCCCAGCCCTTTATCTTATCTTCATCAGCGAGCGGGTCCAGGGCCTCTCAGAGCCCCATTCAGGGTGCTGCAGCTTTTGTAATACAGTTTTAAAGGTCCTTCATGAAAATGTTTTAAGGCGTAAACTACAATATTTCAGTCACTGACACTAGTGTATTGCTGGTTTCTGCTAAAAATTACTAAATGTGCTGATAGTGTGCATCCATAATGCAAGCTTGCTGTTTAGTTGGGATGAAGGAATTTAATTTGATTTCAGGTTAAACTCAGTCATGACCCTAATGAACGAGTTCATATTTCAGACTTGAAACCCGATCAGGTGGTAATTCAAAGCTTCGGGTGGTGCCTTTCTTTACTTCGGTACATACATTACATATACATATGTGCATTCTTCCCCTTTTCCCGCCATCTGTCCCTTTTACAGACGTCTTAATTTTTGAGCAGATAAGGTGAGGCATATGAATGTTTTAGTCTTTATAGCTTGAAGATATAAATTCATCCTTTAATTAGTTTCAGGAAATCTAATAGGGAAATTCACAGAATATTGAATATTCTAGTGTAGCTGTTCTTCTTCCTGGGTAGAATGAAAGGCTGATTTACAACTAATAAAAGAGTTATGTAATAGAAGAAGATCAACTCAATATGCGTAGTTAGTAGAAGAGGATAAATATTGCTTAGCTATTCAACAAAACTTCTACCGCCTACACTACTAAGCTCTGATTTCATCATTCATAGGTTACATGGGAAAATGATTTGTGAATTCACCCTGACCAGTGGTGGACAAATACACATTTCTCTTAAGCACTGTCACTTTCTTAGTCATTTATTTCCTGCTCAACAGGCTGTTCAGAGGCATTGCCAGCTTACCAGCTTGCTGGTCAACTCTGCAGTTTAAGGGAAATACAGAAGTATCTGCCATTCATTTCAGGACAAAAAGGTAGACTTGGCACAGTTGCTTTGCTCATCCTTCAGTTCAATTCTACTTGTAATCTTATTACATGTGTCTACTTGTAGTCTTATTACTATTGAATCATATTTCTAATCCAATGGAGTTGCAGTAGCAAGTATATTCTATGCACAAAGCTATGTTGAAAAATCATGAGCTTTTATGTGTCATAAATCCATGACACATAACTGGGATAATTTTATATTTGCAAAGATATAATTTTAAGTGTGAGTTTGAAAACTAAACTACCACTTTTGCTACTTCAGCTGCTGGTACAGTTGCAAAGACAGAAGTAAAACATGATGATAAAGAGTCAATAGCATGATGACTTACTGGAAAAAAAGTGTACAGTATTTGCCACAACATGGAAAGTAGGAGCCATATGGGTAAATAGATCATCTAGAAGTTGTGCAGTATGGCTGAGAATAACTGCATTGTTTGGGTTACTTAATCTCTTATATGATAATGAATTTGTGTTTACAAATGGTTAATAGCTCTAAAGAAAGTAATGGAACAAGCTGATGGAATGTTAACACTTTTCCCTTTTTGGGAAGTGACTGACATTATTGATTGGTTCCTCTCATATTACAGCGAGAAACTCTTTTAATAGCTAAAATAACATTCTTGCTATCTTCCTACACCTGCTTTCTGAAAGAACATTAGCTGAATTGAGAGAATTGGTCTGCTTGCTGGTATTCAGAAATAAAAGTTACCATATAATCAAAGGTGGTTGTCTTTAGAATCATGGGAATGATAAGAAAAGGATTTTCTGCTCTTAAGAAATATTACAGCAAAGTAAACCCAGGGTTTTGTGCAGTGATCCTGCTATAATAATACAAGTGTTGCTTCACTGGAGATCAGGAGCAACTGCAACAGAGTTGGTCTGTATTTATGACTTTTTACAGGTTGCTCCTTTCAGTATTTCAGTGCGAATGAAACTCTTTCCCTTTATAGGCTAACATCTTGTTTCGGTACATTTCCTTTTTTCCTTGACTTTAAGCCACTGACACAGTAGGCGATTGAGCCAACTGAAACAGAGCTCTGTGTGTTCTCTCATGTACTTAGGCAGACGTTTAGTCCTTAGATCTCACGGCTGAACTATGAGACTCATTTTTTTTTCCTCTGCTAAGAAAAAAACCTCTAAGCCTAGGTAAAAGAAAAGAAAGGGAAAAGAAAAAAAGGAAAAGGAGAAAAGAAAGAAAAGGAAAAAAGAAAAAAAAAGAAAAAGAAAAAGAAAAAGAAAAAGAAAAAGAAAAAGAAAAAGAAAAATAAAAGTTTCATAAAACAACAGTAATAAAAATATTTTCCACAGCACATTATTAGATGCTTGTTATTTATTTTCTTTTTGTATTTTTCATGCCAGCAATAAATAAGGCTTTCTATGAATCTGAAGTGAACAGCTTTGCACACCAACACTTAAGACATCTTGTAACAATTTTCTTCATGGTGATTATGACGTTTGCCCAAGTAAGAATAAATTAAAGCAATTTATTTAAGGACAAATGCAAATCAAGAATTGCAGACAATAGAATGATTTAAGAAGTCATGAATTTCTATCTTTTTGTGTTGTGAGTCAAAGACCCCTAGAAATTATATTAAAAAATACAAATTTCATGCATCTTAAATTTGGAATCTTTTGGTTTTTTCAGATGTATTTATGTAAGTTAAAACAGAATCAGTACTGATATCATTACTTAAATAACCAATAACACCACAGTATCTTCCTGGTTGTTTCTTATGACCCCACTTTTATTCTAGCCTGGCTTCTCTTCAAATAATAATAGATGTAAATAAATTAATAAAGACTATTCTCAAGAACAAGGAACTTGGAACATATGTGGTAGAAATTCTATCAGGAGACTGAATGATGGCATGTTTATTGCACAGTAGGAAAAGCAAGGAATGTTTCTCTCTGCCTTCCATCTTCAGGTGTATATTGCATTGGTTATCGGTTTTTGTCAGTTTTCTTTCTCTTGAACTAGGTATGACTAATGATCTTAGAAACTATTATTAGGCCTAACCGATATAGAATAAAATTTTTAGTGAATTGAGTAATACATCCCATTTATAAAATGTGAAAGAATTAGACACTTTTTTTTTTTGCCTGTGTTATGTAGAAATTAAACACTTACTCCCAACAAAGATTTCACGGAAGCTGAAATTTGCTCCCTTCAGACTTTTCTGGAAGGATTTTGCTTTCCCTTTTGCCAGACACTGAAGAGAGCCATACACAGAAGAGAGACCTTGGCTTCTTGTTCCAGCCACTTGTCCTCAGCAGTCCAAAATCAGCATGCTGAACCTTTCAGCTGTTGCTGCAATATGCTACAGAATGTGGGATATTTCCAATACCCTTGTTTATTTCAGAGCATCATCCTGGCTTGAACTTTAACAGCTACAGTATGTGTCTATGTTTTAACTTAGGCCTCCTGTTGAAGTATCAAATTAACTTAAAAAAAAAGCCATCTTGTTGACACAGCTAAACAATGCTGATTTGTTTTTGTTGTTTGCTTCCAAATGCTTTTATTTTTGTATTTATTTATTCTGTTTGTTCATTTTAAATGCTCACTAATACAGCAGTACACAAATTGTCCAAGGTCATACGCTGAACAATGGAAAGCCAGGCACATCACTGGCCTAGAAAAAAAATTTGTCATTCATTACAATCTGGGAAGGAGGCAAGGCTTAATTCCCATTTTAATTAACTACTAGACAATAGAATTCTGGATAGAAGTTCACAATATAATGACAGCTGATCGACTGCTGCTAGGGTATATAATTTATTCCCCATAATACTTTGCTTTTTCAGTACTAATGCAAAAAAAAAAAATGGCAGAAAGTATTAATCAGTTGTTCCTTCCACAGCATAAACAAAAATGAAAGCAGAAATATATGGCGAGTTTAAATTAACCTCAGTTTGAAAAGGAGAGTATATTTCATGGCAAGTACAACTTTTATCCACCTTAGCAATGAGACAATTTGAAATGATGTTTCTGTGGTACCTTGAACACGTCTATCCCTTCAATTAATTTGTGAGGAAAACACAGCTCTAAAAAAATTTTTACTGTGCATAAAGGAGTGGAGGAGGAGACTTGTCCTGGAGAGACTGATCCAAAGATTTGAAGTCCTTTGAGCTTTGAGGAGCATGATATTCCACTTGGAGAACCAAGGGCCAAGTTGATTATTTCATGGCCGGCAGACTGAAGTAAGTCGGTGAATACAAACATACAGAAATGTATTCATGCAGAGATATATATATATATCTCTATATCTATATCTATATCTATATCTATATCTATATCTATATATATATCTTCCCATAAACTTGAGATAAGATATACAATATCCCCAAAGGGATATTGTAGAGGGTCATAGACTTGTAAGAAAAATTCTTATAAGAAAATGTGTGCAATATAAAGCCATAAAATACAGTGAAGGTTTTTTGAAAAATCAAGTAAGTCAATGTTTTACTGTGATGGTTCTTTTAAATGCAAGGAAACCAAGGCCAAACTGAGCTATTATATGACAGTGCCATTTGTAAATACGATGAAGTAACTCACTTGAGTTTTTTCTCTCGTAATTTCTGTGGTAACCTGTCTTAACTGATATTCTATGAAATTAATGGAACATTAGGTTGCAGAGTCAGTTCTAGAGGATTCGTCCAATATATTTGACATTGCTTACCTTGTGAAAGTGAATTGAAATCTACAGGAATGAAGCATAATATTGCTTATATTTCTTTTCTGAGTAGCTTGGTTCCTCTTGTGGCTCAATTTTTATAAATTTCTTTCACATATGCAAAACAAAACTTTAGCAAGTCGGCTCATGCAATTGAATTCTTTGGTCTTCTTCATATTTCAAAATGACTGACCACGTCTAGAATTTTTTACTAATATCAAAAAAAGTAACAAAATAATTTCAGGCACAAAGTTCTTCATCTTAGTTTTGCATCAGTCAGAACTTTTAGCATCTTAACTGTTCAAAATGTTTTTAAACACACACAAAAATATTCAAAGATTAAGCCAAACATACAGAAGGGATTTTTTCCCACTGCAAGCTACCACAATATGAAGTTTTATTGTAACCACTAATAGGAGTACCAGAAGATTTTTGCAGAAATAATCTTAATTTTAGTTTGAGATATGATAAAAATATGCTTGTTCTTTATTTGTTGTTCTAGGTATCGAGCAAGTAACTGTACAAAATTAAATTTTGTAGCCTATTTGAGAGCAATTTCCTTCTGTCCAAGTTTGTAGGTAATGTTTTATGCAGACAGCTAGTCAGCTAGCTTCCACACAGATGTCTACACTGTAGGTATCTACGAATCACTAATGAGTTCTACCTGAAATGTGCATCTTGGACAGGATTCAACTCATTTAACTCTAAACTTCAGAAACTTAGACATCTGTGACTGAGATCATCACTACCTTTCTTCTCTTTTTAGTTAATGGAGATGAAAAATGAAATATCTAGAGCTAGAATTTTTTCACTGTAAGATAAATATTTAATGTAGATCAAACCAAGCATTCTCCAGAGGCCTGTAGTGAAGACAGCTTTGTTTCTGTTTTAAACATGGTGTTGTTTCCTTTCGAGTCAGAAGGGATAATATTTACTTCTGTACAGTTTAGCAATACTTTTCTGAAAACCCTAATGAAAACTATTGTTTTGGCTCTGGTCAAAACTAAACTGTATTTCTATTGACACAAAGTAGAAAATCAAACTTTGGCTTTAAACCAGCTGTCAATTGATTTGGAACTTAAAAATTGTAAATTAAAATTGTATTTAATTGATCTTTCAAAATATTTCATTCCTGTAGTTGTTTGGAGGTTTGTTTCCCCATTTTTACCTATAGCTGGTAAACTCATCACAGAACAATGTTATGGTTATGAGCTAGTGGCTTGGAACAGATGCTTTTCTGTCTCTTGGATGATGAAATTGCCTCTACATTGGGGTCTCTTCATATTCAGTTTCAAACGAACTGTTCCATCTCCTCATGCCTCTTTTACTTCAGTATAGTGTTGTCTGGGGAATACAGGAATCAATCTTAAAGCTTAACCTACAGAACTTGTATTAGTAGACTTAGGATTTAGTGTCGAGACTACAGTGTAATTTCAGAGGGGTTATTTGTTCAGTTCCATGAACTGTATGGGTGGAATTCAAGCCTTTACAACTCTGACAGGGCTTTGTCATTCAGAAGATCCAGTAGTATTTCCAGCTTTTATTAAAGCAGAAAAAGAACCAGTTATTAGTTCTATATGTGAACTTTAAGGAATGTATGAGCTGCTACATAAGATGACATCTGAAACCTATCTGTTTCAATACTTAATCACTGATACTGACCTGCCCTCACTGGTTCAAAAGAAAATGCAAATTCCCCCACTGTACAGAGTCTTTAACACTGTGCTTTAACATTTAATAATTAGAAGCTGATTTCCTTAATTTTAAGGCTTCACACATAATCCAAATTATACATCCTTTAGAAGATAAAAAAAAAAATTAACCATATGGAACTTTTTATACCAGTCGCAATTTTATTACAATAACTATTTGAAAACTATAGAAAAGCTTGTCTTTGCCTCAGTTTTGGGTCAGTAAACCCACAGCTTCTCTGTTTTCTGAGAATTTTATTTACTCATTTATTTATTTTTAACCACCGGAAGGTACATTTTGTCATAGAGATCATAATTCTAGAAATCAAAACTAGAAAATTTGTTTTTGCAGGCTGTTTTTCAAGACATAATGATATACATTTCTAGAGAGGAATACAAAGTATGCAATTGTTTCTTCTACCTCAAAGGTCCACGATTCATCATTTCCTGGAACTCTACCTTATTTTCCTTGTTAATCCTTATTTCCTTATTTCTACCTTATTAAGCTCTACAGTAAAGTAGACTACAGCTCCACAAAAGGAGTTGAAGTCTCTGCCTACGAGAGGGAAAAAGTGTTAGTGGAAGTCAGCTTCTCACTTATAAGCTAAACAATTTGTCTCCTCATATTATTCTAATTAATTAAAATTTTGTTACAAAGGACATAATTACTTTTACAATGCTAGTTCCATGATAGTTTCATTTCAAATTCAGTCTGTAAAGCATTTGGGGTAGTTGTCAAAACACATTTCTGCTTTAGAGGATTTTTTTTTTAATTCTTTATTTAGTGACTATAACTTTGTACAAGTTAAGATAAGCAATTTGTTTAATAGCTTTCATAAGGTGGTCGATTATCTGTACCATGGTTCTCATAAGTTGAGACTGGGGACAAAAACCCAATGACCAATTGGTTTCTCATTATTTTTAAAATACCTTATCACAACCTTGGTAATTAAGTCTGCTTTGCTTTAATTCATAGCCCTTTTATTCATTAGTAGCTAATTTAGAAACTACCAAAATGGGGAGTTGTGATTACTACTACCCTTGCTGCGGAACTGGACTTTCTCTTTTAGTGAGGGCTTTCTGTCAACTCTTAGCAGAGTTATTGCAAGATCAGAAAGACCACAATAATTTATCTGTCTATCCTCTGAGAAGAAGATGGATCTGAAAACACGAAAATATTCCTTAAAAAATAGTGTCAAAATAGCTGTTTTAAGTGTGACATTACCTTTTTTCAGCTAGCAACTGTTCCTCTCTCCTTGCAGTGAACTTAATTTTGCCTTTATTATGACCACGGGTGCATGACTGTTTCAAAATATTGGGAAAGGGCAATGAGCCAAAATCATTATCTTCACTTGAAGTGTTTAATACAAAATGTAAATATTGGAGGGGCTTGAGTGCCCAAGCCATGCCTCAAGGCTTTATGCATCTGATTATAAATGTCCCTGCTGCACTGTCAGCTAGTCACCATCATGACTTCAGTCCAGTGTTGTCAAAGAAATAACAACCTACAGTCTTCCATTGCTTATCAGTAAAAGCACAGCACTTAAATAACACATGGGTTGACTTCCCCTCAAAAACTCCTGTATAATTGAAATTATTAATAGGCAATTAGAATAATCAGAAATAAAAGCAGAATTCAAGATGCTTTAGATGCTAATTCCTCTTGTATATTTCATGCAGCATTAAAATCTTTAGTATCCAGTCATAAAATGAAAAGGTAAGCTGATGGTTACCTTCTAAATACACTTCTAGTGGTCAGTTTTATTCTCTTGTCTAGAAGAATGAAAGAAGCTAATGTCTTTTTTCGTTTCTTTATGGAACAGCAGCACCTGAGGGAGACAGAATTTATTGCAACAATCCACTGCCAGGAATACATTAAGCACAGAGGAATAAAGGACGTATGATTATGTTCTACATTCAGATAGCAATGTGGAATAAAAAAAATACAGCATTTTCCAAAATACTATTCCTTAAGATTTACATTCTTGTTTCAAATTAAATTCTTGGTGGTCATTACAGGTTCTTGCTTTTCTAAACTGAGAAATTTATTTCTTGACTTATTTCCAAAGTTCTGTGAAGCAGATAATAAACTTTAAAAGAGCTATGGTGTTTGTTCCAAACAAATCTAACTTATTACTGTGTGCAAATCTTAGTCTAGAATCTTGTACAAATTGTAAAGAAGTACATATTCTTCAGTGTAAGACGAACATTTTTAATTGAGCTTTTAATCTTCAGGGACTAGGAACTTATGATTTTTAGAAATGAAGCAAAAAGACAAAGCTATGCCATGTCTTAGTGTAGTCCATTAATCAACTTCACACTGCATAGTGTGTATCAGAATTCAGCTTCTTATCAATAAATCTCATCAAGCACCATATTTCACCTAAAACTGGACTACTTCTGTATTATGATATTTCAGATTTTTTTTTTCATTAAATAGGTATTTGAGTAAATTTTGAGCTTAATTTGACTTTTTTTTTAATTTGACTTGATTTTTTAATGTGTCCACTTTAAGGTATACATATTTCAATAAAATGTGATATATCTTTCCAAATCATCGTCTTCATCTTTGAGCTTGATGCCTGCAACAGAATTAATCATACCAAGCCAAAAACCAGGTGCCATAGTGCTATTTTCACAAATCTTTGGCAGCCAAGGTATGTAACCTAACTTGAGCTTTTCTCGACTAGCAACTAGAACACAGAGGCTCAACATGTAAATGGGATTAAACAGGTGTGTTTATATATGTTGCAGATTCAATTAGCCAGTGGAGAGAACTTCTAGAATACAGCTCATCTGAGATGAGAAAATCTTGTGGGGAGTGGCTGAGGGAGCTGGAGAAAAGGAGGCTCAGGGGAGACCTTATCACTTTCTACACCTACCTGAAAGGAGGTTGTAGTGAGGTGGTGGTGGGTCTTTTCTCCCAGGTAACAAGAAATAAGACAAGAGGAAATGGCCTCAAATTGGAAATGGCCTCAAATTACACCAGGGGAAGTTTAGGTTTTGTCATCCAGAAGGGTTGTCAAGCACTGGAACAGGCTGCCCAGGGAAGTGGTTGAGTCACTATCACTGGAGGTATTTAAAAGACATGTACATGTGGCACTTAGGGACAGTTTAGTGGTGAATTTGGCAGTGCTGGGTTAGTAGTTGTACTAGATGTTCTTAAAAGTCTTTTTCAGCCTAAAGGATTCTAGGATTCTATGACTGCATGACCTTAAGGCATGTCAGAAGAACTTCCCGTTAATGTTGCTATTTCTTTTGCTGTGTAAACAAGAAGACAAAGATGTCTAGCAGGGCTTAGGGCAATTTCCAAATATTTAAGGTAAGCAGATGTGCTTGATAGTCAATAATACCTCTGTCTAGTTCATTTATCAATGCATAAGCATACTTTAATATTTTTATTTTCCTAATGATGCATTCAACCAGTCAAGTAAAAGAAACAATATCATGAAAGAGTAATGAGATCAAGAAAAATGGCTCAGTATCATCATCAGACTTGATGATACAAGAAATGAAGTCATCATACTAAACCAAGAGAATAAGAATTATTTATAGAAATTATTCAAGACAATAAATGCCAAATAATCCTGATTTATTTTTGTAAGCAATTTAGAAACAGGGAAAATAATGCCAGCAAGGTTTTTTAAATAAAAATTTCCTTTTCTTTGATCTGTGTCTTGTATATTCATTGCAAGTAGAGTCAGTGTTTTAGACTGCATTTGTCTGAATGTATCACAGAAGCCTGAATTAATGAAACTTAACATTTATTTATTTACTTACTTATCTGAGGAACTTGTCCATACAATGTTAAAATCATTGCTGTGGTAAGCAAGTGCAGTTACTGTCACATTAATGGAATTCTGCTTGCTTAGACCTACAATTATTTTGTCACATAAAATAAGTGATTGCGTAATAGCATTTTTAGGTAGACATTATTCTTTTCATATTGCTCTGGAGGAAATGCTGCAGAGGATTAAGGATTCTTTCTAATACCACAAAGGATATTTGGGCTCAAAGTTTGTGTTAAAACACTGTTTCTTCGCTCACAGGCTTGAACTCAAATCACACCTCTGTCTAAAGGAAAAGGTTCCACATTGACTTGCAAACTTCTCTTTTTATGACATTTTGGGATTGCTGACAGGAAGTTTTCAGGTTATGCTTGACATTTTGATAAGTAAAATCACATGAGTAGTCTTGCCTTTGCCTAACTCACGCTGTGTTGCTTCTTTTTGCTTTTGAACTGCTCTGGAAAGGACACAATACTCATAATATCTTTCTTTGATCTTTTTCATACCATGTGATATAATATACAAAATATTTACATTTGCTGTTCACAAAACTAATGAATTATCATCATGATTTTTTTCTTTATCCAAACTTATTAAATTACAGTTCTAGATTTTGCATTCAAACCTAGAAAGAAGAGAAAGGAAATGGATAGCTTGAACATAGACTGATTTTCTCTTCACCAATTTAAAAGTCAAGGTGCAATGGATTTATGTTCATCACACCTAAAATGTCTAAAAAGTCATCAAAAATTCCCTTTTTGTAGACAATATAAGAGAAGGCAGCTGGGTATTACGGTGATTTTCAGCAGCATAAAACCCTTAAGAGGATTTTAGTGGGTTGCAGGGAAGAAAGCAGCTGAATCAATGGTTTGCTACAGTTTTACTAGTTTTTATAATACTGAAAAGACCATGTGTCAGAAAAGACTGTCTCTGACACAGGCAGAGGTAATAGCTGAATTTGGAAGAAAAATAGCTGGAATGATGGCATGAGCTTCATAAATTTTGAAATAGAGGCCTGTGACGTCGAAATTTAATTACAAGGAAACAAAGACAACTCACATATCTATAATCATTGAAATAGCTGTGAGGTAACTGTCTTTTTCCTACCAGAAAAAAAAGTTGAAGAATCTTAATAAATATTTTCAGAGCTTTTAATGGATAAATAATTCGGACTTGAACTGCACAGTATGAGTTGAGGTAGGGTGTATTGGGAAAAATAGGCAAGAACTGGAAGAGTAAAACTGTATGAGAATATGTGTTCTTTATTGTTGAGGTGGTGCACTGTATGGATAACAAAAATATGTTCAAGTTTCTGGAAATTAGGTGCAAGACGAGTAAGGAGGCTGTGATAGTCACTGTGACCATCCAAGTGGCGCAGTATTAGTTCATAATTTATGAGTGCAATTGAGCATATGAGCAGACTGAACCTTCTGTCATTAGATCAAATATGGGCTGCTCTTTTCAGTCAATCAAATTACTTCATTATTATTTGCCTGTGATAAAAGGTTTTGTAGCGTCAGGGAAAATCCTTTAATATATTGGTAACAAAAGCATACACAGTGACTGGCACTGAGGGAAAAAAAACCAAAAAACCACAAAAAACCCTGCTCTAAATTTGAGTTTCCAGCTGATGTATTCAGAGAGGGGGTTCATTGCTGTAATCTGTGTGAACCTGATAAAGTTCAACAAGGCCAAGTGCAAGGTCCTGCACACACGTCAGGCAATCCTAAGCACGAATATAGGTTGGCCAGAGAATGGGTTGACAGCAGCCCGGAGGAGAACTTGTTTTGGTTGACAAGAAACCCAGCACGACACAACAATGCGAACTCGCAGCCCAGAAAGCCAACATAAGAAGGATGTGGATCTCTTGAAGTGAGTTCAAAGGAGGCCACAAAGATGATCAGATCATTGAAGTACCTATTCTATGAAGACAGGCTGAGAGAGTTGGTGTTTTTCAGCCTGAAGAAGAGAAGGCTCTGGGAAGACCTGCAAGTACCTGAAGAGGGCTGGAGAGGGACTTTTCGCAGGGGCATGTAGTGACAGGACAAGGGGGCATGGCTTCAAACTGAAAGAGNGAGTTCAAAGGAGGCCACAAAGATGATCGGATCATTGAAGTACCTATTCTATGAAGACAGGCTGAGAGAGTTGGTGTTTTTCAGCCTGAAGAAGAGAAGGCTCTGGGAAGACCTGCAAGTACCTGAAGAGGGCTGGAGAGGGACTTTTCACAGGGGCATGTAGTGACAGGACAAGGGGGAATGGCTTCAAACTGAAAGAGGGTGGGTTTAGATCAGATGTCAGGAAAATAATTTTACTGTTAGAGTGGTGAGACACTGGTACAGGTTGCCCAGAGAAGCTGTGTATTCCCCATCTCTGGAAGTGTTCTAGGCCAGGCTGTACGGGGCTTTGAGCAACTTGGTCTAGTGGAAGGTGTCCTTGCCCATGTCAGGGGGGTTGAAACTGTATGGTCTTTAAGGCCTCTTCCAACCCAGTGTTCTATTATGATTCTGTGGGCTATTTTAGGGGTTGCTCTGTGTATGACATGCATTTGTTCATTTGAGTTCATGAAGGGAGGATGTATGAAAAGAAATAGCCCTTATCCCACGCACAATAGGTTTAGCATATGCTGGTCATAGAGAGATTCACTTTCTCATAAATGAATCTGGAATACTTCCCAGAATAGAACTGCCTCTCAAACATGTAACTGGCTGACAGTGCTGAACTCCAAGGAGGGAGTGCAATACTGCCTTTCTGTGCAATGCACATTTGGGATTCTTCATCCTCCCAAGAGAATTTTTGATTGCTGCTTGGTGTTCACTTCTGTGGAAGGAAGTAATAAAAAAATAAAAAAGCCTTGTGTTCTGGAGTTTTACGACTGCAGTAGATACTGTGTCAACTCTATGTCTACATGTATAATTCTGACACTTTTCTTGTGATGAGACAATTTCCTCAATTGTTCAAGCAGTAAATGACTAATATATTTACAGAATAATTCCTGAGTTGGTTGATATTGGAAAAATTAGTTAGATAAAGAGAAAATGAATAGTTTTGGGTTTGCTCACACCTTCCATCTGTACAATCTTCCCCTTTTATCCTTGTTGTTTTCGCGGATGAAAGCTACTTTAAAAAACACCACAATAAATATATTAGAATTATACCCTTCAAAGTAATGAATAAAGAGCACTGTTGTTAGACCTATTTCATTCCTGAGTACACATTTCAATTTTTGAGATTTTGCGTTTTCATTATATTTCATAACATGAAAAAAATTTAAAACATGAGAAGGCTTTGAAATTTCCTCTGCAAAGATTACTATTTAGTTTTTTTAAATACTAGGGAACAATGGATTTTCAGTGAGTGAGAAAAAAGCCTGAATAGTTTAATATTTAATTTCTTAAATTTCATGTTACTTGATGCCCTCATCAGGCTCACATTACAGAGAATTTCAGAAATGAAATCTTTCTGACATTTTCTCCTAAGAACTTTCCTGTTGAGATAGGAAGGATGGCATTTAACTCAAGATTGCTGATAACTAAATGAAGTTCTTAAAGTGCAGATGTCTATTTTACTTATTGATTCTCTTCAGGCACCTAAGTTTCTAGTGCAGTTGAGTCAACAAAGGTTGTGGAGTCTAAGAGAGCTACTCACCTGTCCTTGGTAAAAGACAACAGTGTTTTGTGCTGAACAGTTTCCTAGAATCCACTTACTTTATCAAGCTCTATTTAGACACTTTAAAGTACCAGGGTGGTCTTAGATGCTTTTAGGTATTCTACTTGACAGTCAGCTGGTGTTCTAAATGTTTTGACTATCTTGTATGTTCACTGAGGTGTTTCCAAAGACACGCAGATACCCTGAATAACTAGCCTTTGATGAAAGGTAATGTGAAAATGGAAAAGTATTAGTTAACTTATCAGACTTGGAAAAACTCCTCAAACCTTTAGGTAGTAGTTTATAATTAGTTCCACTTTTTCCCCTTTAGATACAGAAAAAAATGCTCCAAAATATCTTGTGACACTGGAAGTTCTTTTGAAGAAATAAACCAGACTTAGCAGCAAAATCACATTTCCCACTACTTTATTTCCACGTACATGTGTATATGTAAATAATTGCTAATAGTTTACTGTTAAAACATAAAAGCTAACATTGTCAATGTTTGTTAATATCAACTAATTATGTTAAATTCATGTCAAAATCATTCTGGTGGCATAGTGGTAGACCCACATACATTAGCCAAAGTTTTAAACACTAAGTTTGGGGCAATGTCTTTGCCTAGATGCTATTTAGATACATGAGGATAGAAAATGGGTTAGTTTGCACCACTAAGTTAAACAAGAGAACTGTATTGGCTTCAGGCAAGTACTGAGAACAGGAGTTTTGCCCTGAGGATATGCACTAATTTAAGCTTGCCTTCTCTGGTCAGTGGTTCACTCCCTTTCAAAAGAGTACACCCCAGAGTACAAAACGCTTCTCAAGAAATAAACTTTTTCAGATTAAGGTCATCCCTCACCCCTGCAGATGTGAAACTGGAAATACTAATAACATAAGAGGGAATGAGTAGTTATCAAACAGATTAAGAACCAGAGAATCTCTAAGCAAAAGAATATCCAGAACAAATTGTATCTTGAAAGTCAGAATCCATAGTGATACATTTGGTAGTTGTAGCATCATATTTATATGGAAAAGAGGTGGTGAATGTAAGAAGTACCTAAAATTGCTGTTTTGAGCATTTATCAGACAATCCATAAGGGCATTTAAGACTACGAATTCCCACTTATAGACTAGGTCACGGTTATGCATAACAGATGTCATGCACCTGTATATGATGGATCGCAAATTCAAGTCCTGAATTTCTGAGGACTGATAAAATAGATCATTGTGAAAACAGATACAACAACTGGATTTGTTTCAATTCAAATTAACTTAGTTTAGAGTCTACATTTTCTTTAAGGCATATAACCTATTCCAGTTTTCTTCTTGGGTGGACTTCATCGCAGACAATTTAAGCCATCCAAGCATTAGACATCCCACCTGAGTTAAAATACAAGAATACTACTGAACTGCCTTCACACGGGGGCCTGGTGCCATTTATGATATCTGTGGAGGCTTTGGTGTCTTACCAAGGGTATTCTGTGCCAGCTCCCTGATGGTGTACTGAATATCATGCAGTATCTCGAATGATCTTAGGTAACTGTGAACAAAACAGCTGAATTTGGGTCTGAATTTCTTATACACTACAGAACATGAAGTTAATAAGTCAAAAACGGAGAGCCACATGCAGGTGCCCTGTCTTCTATCACAGTGCAGGACGAAGGTACATTTTTTCCCTCTAATAACATTAAAAGCATCTAGACTTATAATTTAGGCTAGATGAGAAAATTTTAGGAAAACAAAATTAGACAAGAGGATTTCCACAGCAACTGTGAAATATTGCTGACTGTATACAGAAGATCCACATTTCTGAAATTAAACTCCTGAAAACTTGAAGTTCAGGCTTTACTCTTGTTGGCCAATAGTAGCAGTTCTCCACTGGAATGTTATGGTGTTCTGTTCACGCTGTGATCTGTTCTCAGTGTATTCGCTCACACTGTTACTTGCCACACCTCAGGGATGCACTGTTCTAAACTGGTTTGTGAGGAAAAAAAAAAAAATTATCTTTTCCTTAACTGAAGTGATGAAGAAATTACATTAAAGCCTAAAGGTTTTTTTAAAAAGATAGCATATGCTTAAAAACAAAGTATATTGTAAAAAAATCCATGTGACATGAATATTCAGTAGTTTATAAAGATATTTGTATTTATTATTATTGATGTTTAGAGTGTATTTCTCTAATTATCCTTGTTCTGAAGTAGCATCCTAATTATTCTTCTAATACTATATGATTAACATATTAAATATAATTTTAGTACAAATATGAGTATTTCTTGCAATTATTTCCTGCCCTTTAGTACTTCTCCTCTGTTTGACATTAGCCTCAGAACACTTCCAAGACGTCTTAATTATTTCACCTTTTTTTTCTCTATTTATTTATTTATAATTTTTGTAATGGAGATGATGATGTGATCTAGGGTTTTTTTTAGCTCACACTTTGAATCTGTATTAAGATTGCATAGTATGTTACTGAGGAGAAATTGTAAATTAAGAATAAAAAGTATAATGCATAGCAAAACAAATTCAACAGAAAAACTGTCTGAGGTTTTTGATGACATAAAGTTTACCTATGTTGTCATTTCCCTTATATTTGATTGTCACCCTGCTTATTTTTGTCACATCACCCACAATAAAAAAGGTCCATTACTTTTAACACCATTTATGATTTCAACAATAGTATTGGGGTGAAGAATCTGTTTTTCTTTTGGTCAAAGAGCTTATTATTAAAAAAGGTAATAATGCAAAGGATTATCACAGCCCTGTTACACTTGGATCTGTAGCCCTCTTATAGTTGCAAATCTGTTTGTTCCCAAAAGCTGAAATTTTTAGTTCATTTCTTGATCCTTTCTTACCTAATGGCAGAAGCTTCCAGGGGCTGTAATAGATAAAGATTTTAATTATTCTTTATTTTGACAAAGGAGTGTGAGATTTGACCTTTGTTAGCAAAATAACAATTTAAAAGTGAAGTTAACAAAGGATATCGCAAAGATTTAGTCCTCATTGATTCATCCCAACAGCAACACTGAAGCAGGCCACCAGCTACCTTTTATACCTTAGTACAACTACATTTAAACCGGGATTCTTCTTATTTATTTATGAGAATGCATTGTAATGTGTAACCATATGGTATTTCAAGTCCAGCTTTGCCTGATTATTTTCTGGTGTCTATGTCTCTGGATGGCACACTGAATTATAGGACATCTGAAGTATGGAGATTTAACAACTCTCTAATTAAAGCTGCAGCATTTGTGCAACAGATGAAGACTATTTCAGAATAAATTAATATCAATAAAAACCAAGAAACTAGCCTGGGTGTTTTGTGGGAAGCTGCCAAAGCAGTCATGAGGGGTAGAATAATTTGCTTAGCTGCAGCGGCAATACAAAAAGTATATCTTGAGTACCAGTGTAAATTAGAAAAGGAAGTTAATGAGATGAAAAAAGCAACATAAATAGCAGGTACCCTAGGACCTTCCAACTTTTGATTAAACAGAGGGAAAGTAAATGCTTTGTGCTGAATAACACAGACAATGTGTTAAAGCTTAATGAACAAATGTACTCTGAAAAGGGGAATAAATCCAACAAATTATTTACACATGATTGGAATATGAAGAGAAAACTTCTTTTTTTTTCAGTTTGAGAATGAAAAGGCACTGCAACAGATCATAATCCAAGAACTGTAATAAGATTTCTTGCATGTTCTTTATAAAACAGATTTATTCTAGCTAAATATGGGTCATGAGGAGATAGTCTCCTCAACCAAAATTCAATTGCCACGGATTAAGGAAACAAGTAAGATGAAGTCATTCCTTCTGGGATCAGAAGTTAATAACAAGCCAGTGAAGATTCTTCTCTCAAAAAAACCCCAACAGACCAGATGGAATCAGTATTATTAAAAGAAGCTGTCTTTGTTTTCATTTGCATGACTGAAAAAGCTTTTATTTATTTGACTTCCGTCTCGCTTACAGAAATGGAAGCATTATAATCTGCGGTGGGAAAAAAAATCTGTATGATGGGCCACATATTGTTTAACATTGGCCTTTGTATATGAAAATTTTCACTTATTGAGACAATAGCCATTTTCCTTATTCTATAGTCTTTCATTCAGCAAAAGATAAGTAACTTACTCAACACAGATATTGGGGATTGTTGCTGTTAAATTTGATGTTACAGCAACATAATTAAAGAGGGGTGTGAACATCAGTAGACTATAATGGGGCGGTTTCTAGCATCCTTTACTCAATACCATAGTTGAAATGTGTTTTAGTTTGTGACAGAATCAGGATTCACAGAAAAAGGGCATGAAGGAAAACAAAGGAAAAAAGACAAGAAAATGGTATACATCATGCACGAAGCTATTATAACTACAAGGATAACCAAATTAAAAGGTTAGATCAAAGTATATTTTAAGGAAGAAAGATCTATAGCATGATTTTCATAGATTAAAGTTTTTCACACAACAAAGGCTTTGAGGGACTTTCATAATTTTAAGATCTGCTGTTCCTAAGGGACTAGCTCCAAAGTTGAGTATAAAGTTACACTTTTAGAACTTGTCACTGTAGATTTAAATTGTTTCCTTTTCAATTGTTTGAAAACCTGCACTTGGTTTATGGTTCTTGTAGACAGTATTTTCTTGAGCACAAAGCCTCCCTGACACAATTTCTTTCATTTTCCTGAGTCCATCAGAGGGTATGGCAGAGAATCTAGACTTAGGGCATAGCAGATGTAAGGCTGCACAAGGGTTACCTGCCTTCACAGATATTGTGTCTTATCCAGATGATGTGTAGGAGCTGCACACATAAAGTGAGTGGTTCATAAGAGACTGCTGAATTAAACCTGGCAGCTAGCTTCACTTTAGTTGTCAGTGATCCAGCTCTTGCAGATTCAATTAGTGGTTTTGGTTCAATTAACCAGAACTTTCATGTGAATCTCTCATGTTCTTGGAGTAGAACCTTATTGTCTTCCCAAGCAGTTCTTCACAAGCACCTAAAAGTCATGTCTGGCAGCAAAACTAAATGATCTGACAGGGCAAACAGGACTTTAGTTATTCCATAGAGGAAATCAGAAGTGTAGTTGAGAGAGTTCAAGGTCCACGCACAATGTGTATAGGCTTATCTGAGCTCAGTGTTGGCAAACAGGATATCTGACATCTAAGGTCAGATGTAAATAGCAGAGCAACATCACTTACTTAATTGTTTTTGGGTCATACTGAGCCAAGTTCCCATCCGGAGAGAGGGAAGCAAACAAAGGGCTTGTTTAATCATGCAGCTAAATGTTACTTACACAGGCAAACCCAGTACCGAAATACCGATAGCAGTAACCTTATTAGCCACTGAAATTGCTGTGAATAGAATAAACCATATTGATTATTAATGTTCACAGGAGTCAGTGCCCTTTGTTCCATAAAAGAGACCTCAGGGAGAGGAGTATTAAACGGTAATTATTGGTCCGACACATCCAGAAAATAGTATCTTGTCTTCCCCAAGTGAAACACTTCATAGCAACAGTGACTGAAACATAAATCACTAGGACCAGTTCTCACCCTGAGCTTCCCTCCTGACCTATTTCTCTCAGAAACTGCACCACTGAGAGACCTTAGTTGGATGTATGACTCAGACTACATCATACTTGCTACAAGGGGGATATTGTTTTGGGCACCTAACCTCAAACTGAATGTAAGAAAAAATACAATCTTCAGGCTATTCCAGCCTTCAGATACAGTCAAGATTCATATCCCCCAAAGGATAGAAACACAATAATATTTGTTCTCTTTTAAAAATTTAGTATAAACTCCACATTTTAGAAGTTATTGCATTCTGTTGTTAAGGCTGAGCTAATTTTTCTTCTTAAAGAAGGGACTCACATATTTTGCTGTGTATGAAGATGGAACTGTAATTTTCCTTTTTACAGCTGTATATCAAAACGTTACTTTTGACTTTTTTATTTAACTGGATCACAATTTCTGAAAAGCATTGGGCATCAAAACTGAAGATCATGGGTATTTTAAAGAACAACTCTATCCTATCAATATGCTAAAACTGGATTTGAAGAAAGTGGAAAAACAGTTATCAACTGCATAAATACAAGTCAAAGCATATAACCACAAAACATGTTGCTAGAGACTGTCATGTACATTTTAGTGCATGGAACACCTGAATTTCCCAGGTCATATACATTTTTGTGCAAGGTGTACTTGAGCTTCCCAGTATATATACTCATTAGATTTGATAAATATTATAGTATCTCTGTCCTGGAAAGTAAGAGAACAGTGGATGATCATTATGTGAGTAAAAGCATTATGAAAACCTCACCTGATAACAATGGAAAGATGGGAGATTGGGAGATGACAGAAATGTTCAGGTGGCATTCCTATGTTCAAGTGATTTCATATCACCATGTTTTCATAGAGGCATCTTCCTAAAGATCAGGTACTTTTAACTGTCAAGATGTGTTGACAGGCATAACTTTATCACCTTAATTTGTAGATAACTCTGTGAACACTACTGAAATGAATTCTTGAAGTCCATGAACTACAGCTTATTTGAGTTTTCAGTTTATATTGGTTTCAATGAGACCTAAACCAAGCTTTTAAAACATCACATTATGTTAAATTCCTCTTTTGATCAGAGGCACATGCTTGGCCATTTGTGTAAAACTCCCATGCTAACTCTGGTTGAAGCCATGCCATATACTTGTCTTTCTCTGTTCCTCATTTCAGCATACTTCAATAACAGCATTTACTTTAGCTTTTTCCCATGTTTGACCTAACATAATTGACACATTTTATTACAGACTGGTTTTGTAGCTCTTAAAAACTTTGGAGGGAAGCAAAGATAATCTTTCATTGTAACTTAATGTTAGATAATTTTATAATTACTTTTGTATTGTAAAAAAAAAAAAAGAAAATATTTCTACTTGATTGACAAGATGAGATGTATTTGCTGTTTTTAATGTCAATCTGATCAGAATAGTCCTTGAATTGGTGACTTCAAATTTTCATTGAGTTAAAAAAATGATTCATTGATCTGAAAAAAAAAAAAGTAATTTTAAAATGGTTTATGCTAACAAAATTTTGATTTACTGAATCTCAGTATAATCTTCTTATATAGTCACTGATTCCTCTCAAATATTTAGTAAATAGCAACCACATAAAATTATCTATTAAGCTAGTAAAACAGCATGTGAATAAATCTCACTCACTCCCTTATAAACATCTGAGTTACAGCAATTATTTAAAAATACCAAGTGAGGATCTAATCCAGCTTTTGTACTTCTGCATGAATAAGGACATTCTCCTTCTACAATATCCTCCTAAAAGCTGAAACAAGCTGAAGAAAAGGCAAAAATAATAAAACCAAACCACTCTTCATTGCTGTATATTAATTTTCCAATTAACTTTGGCACATCCATTCAATAAAATTGAGCAAGGCAGAAGTGAAATAAATATGGAGAATCTCCATCCTTTACTTGATGTGGGGGGAGCATAACAACAAAGGATGAGGAAAAGGCTGAGGTTTTTAATGCCTTCTTTGCCTCAGGCTTTAATACTAATATCAGTTTTTCTCTGAGTACCCAGACCCTTGACTTGGAAGACAGGGGTAGGGAGCAGAATGAAGCACTCATAATCTCAGGTGAAATGGTCAGCAACCTGCTACACCACTTAGACACACACAAGTGTATGGGACCAGATGGATCCACAACAAAGGGATTGAGGGAGCTGGTGGAAATACTCACTGAGCCTCTTTCAATTATTTACCAGAAGTCCTGGCTAAACAATGAGGTCCCACGTGACTGAAAGTTAGCAAATGTGGTGCCCACCTACAAGAAGGACAGGAAGTAGGTTCTGCAGATTTACAGGTCTGCCAGTCTAGCCTTGGTGCCAAGGAAGATCATGGAACAGATCATCTTCTATGACAATGTGGACCTTTTAGATTATGTTTTTTACCTAGACTTCGGTAAAGCCTTTGACACTGTTTCCCACAGTGTTCTCCCAGAGAAGCTGGAGCTTCATGGCTTTGATGGATATTCTCTTCACTCAGTAAAAAACTGTCTGAATGGCCAAGCCCAAACGGTGGTGGTGAATGAAGTAAAACCCTGTGGTCACAGGTGATGTTCTCCAGGGCTCAGTATTGCAGCTACTTTCGCTTAGTAACTATATAATGACCTGGATGAGGGTATTGAGTGTACCCTCAGTCAATTTGCAGATGACAACAAACTTGGAGGGTGTATTGATCTGCTGGAGGGTAGAAAAGGTCTACAGAGGGATCTGGATCAATAAACTGAGGCCAATTGGATAAAGTTCAACTTGTGTTGTTTAGCCTGGAGAAAAGGAGGCCGAGGGGAGACCTTATCACTCTCTACAACTACCTGAAAGGAGTCATAAAGTCATAAAATCATAGAATCATAGAATATGCTGAGTTAGAAGGGACCCATAAGGATCATCAAGTCCAACTCCTGGCCATGCATAGGACACATCAAGAATCACACCCTGTGCCCTAGAGCATTGTCCAAACTCTTCTTGAACTCTGACAGGCTTGGTGCTATGATGACTTCCCTGGGGATCCTGTTACAGTGCTCAGTCAGCCTCTGAGTGAAGAACCTTTTCCCATTATCCAACCTAAACCTCCCCTGACTCAACTTCATGCCGTTTCCTCAAATCATGTCACTGGACATGAGAGTGAAGAATCAGTACCTGCCCCTCCTCTTCCCTTCATGAGGAAGTTGCAGACTGCAATGAGGTCTCCCCTCAGTCTCCTCTTCTCCAGGCTAAACAAACCAAGAGACATCAGCCGCTCCTCATTCAGCTTCCCCTCCAGATCATCCTTGTGGCCTCACATTACCTCAAATTGCACCAGGGTCAATATAGATTGTGTATTAGGAAACATTTATTCACAGAAAGAGTTGTCAAACATGGAAACAGGCTTCCCAGGGAAGTACTCAATTCCCCACCCCTGGAGGTACATAAAATCATAAGGACATTTTGCTTTGAGATATGGTTTAGTGGTGGATTTGGAAGTACTTGGTCTACAGTTGGACTTGATGATCTTATAGGACTTTTCCAACATAAACAATTCTATAATTCTTCTTTATTTCTGCCAAAGATGCGGAATATCCTAATACAGATGTTTCTACACCCTTCTTATTCCTCTGGCTTTCCGAGAGTGGAAAACTAGATGAGGTGGAAATAACCACATACAGGTATAGAGTATAGATAGATACTCTTGTGTTTGTGGTTATTACTATTTTTCTTTAGGTGATATATGACAGGAAGGAAATATATTATCTTCTAATAAGATGGCAGAGACCACAGAAGGAACACAGATGTGTACAGATAAGTACCACTTACTTAACTATTGTCAAAATATGCCCCAAAATTATGAATAAATTCTAGTAGATATTTAGAACTCTTCGACTTTGTACAATAGTTTTGACTTATGAGATCAGAAGGCATAATGCAATCTTTGTGAAGTCAAGGGGAATTTTACTGTTTACTTCACTGAAAACAACAGTTTGATCCAAACTGCAAATTTTGTCTAAAACACAACAAGGTTTTATGCCAGTAGAATCCATCCAGTCCCATCAGTATTTAATAACTAGTTAAGATTTTAGACTGAACAAGGGATTCAGTGTGGACTTTCCTGACTCGCCACATCCATTGTTGTGATGAGAATCATGCTCGCCTTGCATACTTTGCCTGACAAAGCCTGGCAGGATGCTTCACAAAAATGAGAAGCCTGACTCAGCAATTTACAGTTATATGTTCCTGGAAGAGGAAAAAATGCTTTTAACCGAACTCTTTTTTTTTTTTTTTTTTGTAAGGTGATGATATCTTTGTTTGTTTCTAGATTTTGCTTTAGAGGAACAGATATTAGCCGGCTAAGCCCTAAAATTCAAACTGTGTATTTCATTCCACAGCAGGGACTCCTGTGAGGTACCATATCCGCTTGGAGTAAAACACATTAATAAATCTCCCAATATTCTCTGCATCACAGGAAGACTCCACCTACAGCTGTTTTGCCTGGAAGGCTTCAGCATAGCCTCCTATCTACGGCGGATAGCTGTGCTGAGCAAGGGCAAAGAGGTGGAATTAATGGTTGGAACACTGTGATACTGCTGTAAGAGGCAGGCCATGGGACCGACTGTTAAGTAATAAGAAGAAACAAATAATGAAAAAACAAAAGAAAAGATTGCTAATAGGCATCGAAAGACATAAAATCCACAAAAGCAAGAGGCAGATCTTTACTTTAAATACGTATCCAAATTACTGTAAAGTAAATTTTTCTGCCTAATTCACAGGTGTACTGTTGCATGTTCAATATGGTATAACTGTCAAGTTCAGTGTATATAGCTATTCATAAATTTAGAAGTCCCTGGCCTTCTGCACTTGTTTTATTTCTAACATTGAAAGGTCTGATTCATCACTCTATTATTCAAACTTTAAGTGTAGTGCACTTTCACTGGAGGAAAAGTGGAACAGTCTGGTTTAAATCAGGTTCCATTCTGTTTTCAATATGATGAAAATGGTAAAAAATAGGTTTTGTCCAGTTCAACTCTAATGCACTCCCTTTCTCTGTGCAGACCTGTGCACTCTCAATTTCTGCCAGCCTTAGCTTGCTCTTGTCTTTCTAGAATCAGATTCCATATCAACAAAGAGTCAAATCCCAGTTCCAGTTAGAAATTAAAAAGTAAAAACAAAACAGAAGTAGAGAAGAAAGAAAAATGTATCTACGGCAACAGTGATGTGCCATGGAAATCATTCTGCTGCTAAGGAGCAGAAAGTTTGAAAGTTCAAGAGAGCTGTGATTCTTTCTGCCTACCATAACTCTTTTTTCTTGTCAGTCGACTCTTGTACAGGAGAAATTTCTTTCTACAGCCAATGCACTGTGACACATTTTCCTTGATGCTTAGAAAGAGCTTTTAATCCATACTGTAAGATATGTGTGGTGCTATGAAAAATCATGTACTCTTACATTGAAATTCCCTCTATGTTAGAGATTAAGAAGACATTAAGATATAATATTTTAAAATGTAATTAGGGGTAAAAATTATGAACATGCATAGTTTTATCATCTATTTCCTCTAAGATATCAATTTAAGCAATTTTAATTCTTCCCTTAATATGTTAAAGATGCAAATAATATTCTTACTGTCACATTGACGTGTTGCTCCCATAAGAAATCTAACTTCAGTAAAAAATAGCTGTGCAGGTAAGGTTGAATGTCTTCTCTGAAAAAAACTTATTGGTCTCTTATACATCTGATATCGTTCTAATATAAAACTTGTGGTATTTGTAGAAAATAAGTATTTCTGAAGGCATAAAAAATAAAAAATGAAGCAGCACTGTAAAATCAGAAAAACATAATTATGCAGTAGAACTACTGTAGATTTATATCGCTGTGACTGGGGTTACAGTTTAACCTTATTTCATAGCTAACTTACCTAACTGTACTCTACTATACTTTCATGCAGCCTTTTCTGAAAAATCTATAATATCAGAATCCCAGCTCTTGTTTAGGAGAAACTGAGGTCATAAGTCAGATTTTAACGTTTAAATAAATGCCTAAAATATTAGAGTCCCCAATAGTATTTTCAAAAGCCCTTGATCTCCTTTGAAACTAATCAGCATTGAAAATTAATCTGGAAGCAGGACTATAGTCATGTGCCATAAGAATACAGAGTGACATTTATTTTCCCCTCTCTCTAAACCTGTGATCTTTTAATCACTCTGTGAAAAGCAGAACAGGTGAAAAAGGAAACATTCAAAAAGATCTGTACCCTGTTTAATTTGTTTGCTGCCTACAATGTATGGTAAAAGAATCAAATTTACACACCTTGTAGAAGAAAACAATAAAATCACAGAGCACAAAGGACAACTGATTAGAAGGAACCCAACTGTTGAGACTGGAAAAAAGAGCTGTCTTTTTGGTGAGGGAAAAGATCAGTACTCCCTTTCCCAAGCTGTTTATGAATTTTACCCTAAACAGTAATTGGATAAAACAGAGACAGTTACTTTAGAAGAGGCAAGGCATGTTTCTAAACAAAAATTGCAATAATTTTTTCTAAAAGTGATGATGTTTTGGTCCTTTTTTTTTTTTTTCATAGAAACACCTACCTGCAAACCTAAGATGTAGGCACATAGCTTCAGGGAAGGAGCAGTTCATTGGTTGTTTTCCATAAGCAGTATGCTTTGACTACTACACTTTTCACATTTGCATCCTTTCTCTCTTATATCAGGTATCTTCAGGTGAACATTCATGTGTTCAGCTTAATGCTGTAAACTTCACAACCAAAATAAAGCTCACACTTTTTTTGATGATGAGCCGTTTAGTGTCATCAAAACTAATCATCCTTGAGATAGAGATAAAACCATGATTCAAAATTAAACTCTATCACCATCAGGAATCTTATTTGACATTAACCTACATAAATTTTATTGGATTACTTAAATTCTTTATATTTCAAGAACAGTAGTAGCAACAAAATATACAACCTGTGATGAATACAGGACTTTCAAGGAGTTGATTCAATGCATGTCATGGCAAATCTGCTGGAAAGACACTAAGCTGAAAATGTTTTATACCTGTGCGATATACTGTGCCTGTACAATATGGTTCTATGTCACATGTGCAGTGAATCTATCGCTTCAAGGACAAGTAAAACTGACTATGTGCTACTTGCTGAAGAGTTGCTCAGTATGTCATTGTGCCATTTTGCAGGATTTCTGAACATCCAAGAAACAGCATGATACATCATCGGTCAGTGCAGCAGGGCAGTGGATTAGAGCAGTACCTACAAAAGTGTGGTATTGGCAGCTGAGTCAGTGTGTTGCTCTAAAATGCTCTAGTATTTTGACACACAGATTCTGAGGAATGGTAGTCTTTCAGATGAGATCCACTTCATAGCTTTATGCCTGTCTTTATTTGCAGCAAACCTTCTTGTGGTCAGAACAATACTAGTGAAGTAAGCAAAAGACACTTCTTTGAGATACAAAACTCATCAGTTTATAGTGGTACAGAACCCTCTATCTATTCATATGCAGGGAGTTCTGTATTAAATATGTGTTTATAATAATCATTAACATAATGCCTACATAATACCTGCATAAATATTAGCATAACCTACATAGGTATCCTTGCTTTGATGGAGAATTCACTTTACCTTCTTCTGCCCATTGAAGAAATAATTCCATTCCTGTTTATATGTTCAAAGACGTCAAAAATTTCAAGTCATATGTGTGGAAATCACAGAAAAAAAATCATAACAAAACAATACATAGCAATATTAAGAAACAAAACAAACCAAGAAAAAAACCCGAACTGCAAGCAGAATAAGAAAAGCAGAATTTGGACAAAGAATGAAAAAGACAAGCCTTGGTAAGATTAAAAGAAGAAAATAAGAAAAAAATATGTGATAGCAAAAGCAAAGGAAAATGTCAAACAATAAAACTGGATGACACCTGTGTCATGTTTTCTTTTTTTCCTTGAGGACAAGACCAGTAGTCATGCAAGCAACCATGGGGAGAGAGTGGTTATAGGAAACTCAGTGAGAGTTCTGCTAACAAATTAATGCGGTGCTAGGACGACTAGTACTTTGAAGACATGCGCCCACTTTGAAATTTCTGCACAGCTAAATACAGATAAAAGTTAAACCTGATTATATTTAAGGAATGTGAGATAAAGGTTTAACAGGATCAACTTACCAGTTGTATCCTGGGCTATATCAAAAGAAGTGGGGCCAGTAGGTCAAGCAAGGTGATTCTACACCTTTATTCCACTCTTGTGAGACCCCTGCACCAGGAGTGCTGCATCCAGCTCTGGGGTTTCCAACATAAGAAGGATGTGGACCTGACAGAGTGAGTCCAGAGATCACAAAGATGCTCAGAGGGTTAGAGCACTTCTCCTGTGAAGACAGACTGAAAGAGTTTGGAGACCTTAGAGCAGCCTTCCCGTACCTAAAGAGGGCTTCAAGAGAGCTAAAGAGGAACTTTTCACAAGGGCATGTAGTAACAGTAGAATGTATAGCAGCTTCAAATTGAAAGAGGGTAGGTTTATGTCAGGAAAAAATTCTTTCCTGTGAGGATGATGAGGCAGTGAAACAAGTTGCCCAGAGAAGTTGTAGATGCCTGTGGTGGTTTGACCCTGGCTGGATGACAGGTGCCTACCAAAGTTGCTCCATCATTTCCATCCTTAAATGGACAAAGAGAAAATATAACAAAAGGGTCATGAGTAGAGACAAGGACAGGGAGAGATCACTCTGTTACAATTACTGTCACAAGCAAAACAGACCTGACTTGGAGAACTTAATTGAATTTATTACCAATCAAAATTAGAGTAGGATAATGAGAAGTAAAAAAAAAAAAAAAAAAANTTTATGTAGCTAAGTGCTTGGCATACCAGTATGCTGTTAGAGCTGTTCTCAATGTGCTGTCCCCCTTTAGCTTATTTCTTTACAACAAAAAAAAAAAAGAGAAGAAAAAAAAAAAAAAAAAAAAAAAAAAAAAAAAAAAAAAAAAAAAAAAAAAAATCTCAGAAACACCTTCACACCACCTCTCCCTTCTTTCTGGGCTTAACGTCATTCCTGATTCTCCACCTCAGCCCCTGTGGCACAGGTAGATGGGGAATAGAGTTTAGGGTCAGTTCATCATGTTTTTTTCTGCTGCTTCCCCTTTCTCCTCAGGCTGAGTCATCCTTCCCTAGTTCCAGTGTGGGGTTTCTCCCACCGGAGACGATCAATCATGAACTGCTCCAGTGTGGGTCCTTTTCACAGGGTGCAATCCTTCAAGAACAGGTGCTCCAATATGGGTCCCTCACAGGGTTACAAGTCCTACCAGCAAAACTTCTCCAACTGCTCTTCCCATGGTTCTGCAGGTCCTGTAGGGAGACTGCTACAGCATGGACTTCCCATGGGGTCACAGCTTTCTTTCGAGCATCCTCCCGCTACAGCATGCAACACTTTCAGGTCTCCTAAATGGTCTGAATGTGGACCTCTGGTCTCACATGGACCTCCACATTCTGCATGGGCACCTTCTGTCTCACCAGTCTGCACCACAGACTGCAGGGGAATCTCAGCTCCAGCACCTGGAGCACGTTCTCTCTCCTGCTTCGTTCTCCTTGGTGTTTGCAAGATTTTTTCTTTTACATATTCTTACTCCTTTCTACTCTGCTGCAATTACTTCTGCCCAATAACTTTTTCATTCTTAAATATGTAATCACAGAGGCATTGCTACATCTCTGATTGACTCAGCTTTGGCCAGTGGTGGGTCTGTCTTGGTAGCCAGCTGGCATTGCCTCTGCCTGACATGAGAGAAGCTTCTGGCAGATTATCACAGGAGTAACCCCTGTAGCACCCCCCAGCTACCAAAATCTTGCCATGCAAACCCAAGACAATGACCCATTCCTGGGAATATTCAAGACAGGCTGGATGGGGCTTTGAGCAATGTGGTCAAGGGAATGGTCTTCCCTGCCCATGGCAGGTGAATTGGATCTTTCAGGTCCCTTTCACCCCAAACCGTTCTGTGATTCTCTAATCCTCAGTGAATCCTATAGAAAAAATATAGCGGGGGGGGGAAGAGGGAGAGGAAGACCATTGATGTGGGGCAGGAGAAAGTTTCACACACAGGATGTTCAGAAATTAGTTAAAAATTTGAAAGAATTCAGATAATGAAAACTGTTCAATATTTCTAAAAAACAATAATTTTGTCCTTTCAGCATTATTAGTTCCACTTCTGTCTTTGATTACGCCTCTAATGTCTTCTCAAAGCCTCCATTTTAGGTAATTAAGGATTTATAGGTGAGGTCTCTGCACTGCAATAGGAATTGTCTTGGTATGTGATATATGTATATATTTAGCTGTAGATTAGGACTGAGTGGCTATTAAATTCTGAAAAGTCACTGAACTGACATTCCACCCCTACCTTTTTCCATGAGAGCTAAAAACAGTGTGGATTGTGAAATTAGAAAAAAAAAATCCAGGTCTAGAACCAAAACTGTACTTTTACTACTTCATATCAAAGTAATTTAGAAAGTTGCTTTGCTATGAAATTGCCATAACTTTCTCATCTAAATGCTATAATTTCATTATGCAGGTCTTTAGTGTACCTAAACTTAAGTATACTGGCTCCTTGTACACAGCTATTCATGTAAATGATCTTGCAGCTATTTATATTGATACTTAGAGTGAAAATCATCTCACCTAACTTGAGTTGTCTATAATCTGAGACACACTCCCTAAAATCTCTTTATAGTTCCTCCAAGTGAAGCAAAGAAGCATTTTTAGGAAGCAATTTGTTCCTTCTATTTTAAGCTGAGATTAATTGTTCCCTACAGTTGGTTCTTTCTGTCTCTCTAGTAGCATAAAGGAATATATTAAGAATGCTTGGGGAAATTAGTTTTGGCATAGATATTCAGAAGGAGATGTCGACATTTAGACAGAGGAAGCCTGCCTTCAGCTTCTGCATAGACAAACATAACAGAAAAGGCAGTGATAGTTCTAATTCTGTCTTTGCTTTGCAAGTCGAAGTGCCATATTTGAATGAAGGCTTTAGCTATCAAAGCACTGCAAACTTATTAATGAAGACTGCTGCATAGGGGGCATGTATATGTATTTTTAAAGGTAAGCAAAGATTGTTGACTCAGGTTTCTAAAGAAGCATTAGTTGCTAAAATGTTCTTTAGTATGAAATTGTTTTATCAAGTGATTTTGCTTCCTGGTTTCTCAGCTAGGTTTTCCCCTTCTTGAGACAATTTGAAGTTGCAAAGTAGCTGGAGATTACGTAATTTAAGTCTCTTTGGATGAGACTCAGTGCAAGACACGTTCATATTAATATTTACATATGAGATAGGTTTCTGAACTTCCACTATGGCCAGTGGAAATGTTGGAAGTCTAGCATATATGCATCTAAATTCGGAAATATTAAATCTTAGAAACATAGAATCATGAAAGTTGGAAAATGCTTTTAAGAACAACAAATCCAACTATTAATGTAACAGTGCCAAGTCCACCACTAAACCATGTCCTGGACAAACATGTCATCACATTTTTTAAAAACCTCCAAGGATGGCAACTCAACAACTTCCCTGGGCAGCCTGTTCCAGTGCTTGACAACCCTTGTAGGGAAATAGTGTTTCCTAATATCCAAACTAATACTCCCCTGATGCAATTTGAGACCATTTCCTCTTGTCCTATTACTTTTTATTTAGCAGAAGAGCCCAATATCACCTTGTAACAACCTCTTTTCAGGTTGCCGTAGAGACCACTAAGATCTCACTTCAGCCTCCTTTTCTCCTGGTTAAACAACACTAGTCAGTTGTTGTCCTCGGTGCACTGTCTGAACCCTCTGTAGAACCTTCCTAGCCTCCAGCAGATCAACATTCCCATTCATCTGCAGAAGTGTTGAGGGTCCACTCAATTCCCTCTTCCAGGTCATTGATAAAGATATTAAACAGAACTGGCCCCAAAACTGAGCCCTGGAAGACACCACTTGTGACTGGTTGCTAACAGTATTTAATTATAATCACCACCACTCTTAGGGCTGATGGCTGTGTTGTGAGAGATTAAATAAATCTATAAGTTATAGCGGATGACAATTCACAAGATTCACTATTCTCTATTTCAAAAAACCAACAGGGCTAAAGTAACTAGAGGTCTAGTGTTCATCCCAGAGCTTTTAAATGACTGAGGTTGTGTCAGTAAGCTAAGTTAGTATATTAAGTTCTTTGCAACTATCTCTGGTTCTAGAAATTAAAATTTCATAAGAAGTACTTTTTAAGCCTTAACATGGTGTCAGAGACTGAAAAGGTTCATGCCTCAAACATTGATATAAGTTTTGTTCATGACAAAGAAGCTGCAACCGAAGAAGCCTCCCTGAAGACTGGTACTTTGGACTGGAAATCAAACTGCTGATTAGATAAAGGGAAACCCATTGTTCGGTCATCTCAGGCGGAGGGGAAGGTATGCACCCACAAAAGGCCAAAGCCACCAGCTGCGCTGAGTTTGGGGTGGGGGGTAGGGCACAGCTCACAGAAGCCAGGTTTACACAGACTGCCCCCCCAGCTGGGGGGGAAGAGGAGGTGCCGGGTGTGCGGTGTAACCTCTGGTCAGAGGCAATAAACCCCCATCCTCCATTACACAAACCGGCCCAGCTGTGGAACCCCCCAGCCCCACAGGCCACATCCACGGGACTGTCACGTGAGAGGCAGCTGAGGGGATGTCACAAACCCATCAAAGACCCCCCAAAGTGCAGGCCTTGCACCACAGGACTGCACGTGGTGCAACAGATCCGGAGTCTGCTGCAAGAGCCTGCCTCCCCCCGCTCCCCCAGGGGGACATGCCCGGACATTGCCACCCAGCCTAAGGATGTATATTAACTCAGGGGATTCCATGCAGACGGGGGGACCTTCACCACCAGGGAGACCCGCTGAAGAGGATCATCAGGACGCCAGTGGGACCCACGGAGTGGTGATACTTCTTTTACTCTGTCTCTGGCATTCCCTGTCCCCCCCGCTTATTCTCCACTCCTTTCTCTCTACTTCTTTCTTTCTCTCTCTCTCATGTTCACTATACAATAAAACCCATATTATTGTCACTGGCATATGGTCTCGTTTGCACCTTAATTTGGGCAGAGGAATTTCTAAAGAACCCTAATATTAACTGGATCTTAACACATGGTTACCAGTGCCATTAGTTTAATGAGAAATTTGTCTAGAAAATTTTATTTTGCTTTAATGTGTGTTCTTTTAAGGTATCTTTTAAGAAACAAGCCCAGCAAACGAAATAAATCTTTATTTGGGCACATAGCTAGCTGTTTTAATTTTGTGATTTATATTTCTGAACAGAGGTGACCACATTTTTTCTCTTTTTTTCTTAAGTAGTGCTTAGCATTTTTCTCTCCAAGTTAACTAAAGATAGAGTAGTTTCACTTTGGATCAGAAACATGATCATGACTACAAATAGACGTTTGTTCAAAAAATAAAATAATCAACAGAAGGTGCGTTTTAAAAGGAACATTGCTCAGATTCCTAGTTTTGCTCATATAATCACATAAATCCTTTAACTGTGACAATTCAGTAGCGAATGAGTGATGTACAGAGGTATGTTTTGTTGTTAGCTCAGTATTCTAAATTCAGTGACTAGCAGGAGATGTGCCACTTGCAGATACTGGAATGAAAGACTGGTGATAGCAATCAACAGGTACCTTCTGCAGAGGAAAAGAAATCTGACACCTAACACACAGCAAATATAAAGCAAACCCTACAGCAGTTTGTTAGTAAGTATTGGGCAAGGGTGTCTTGGGCATAGTTCCCCTTCCCAATTTTTCAAAAGAAATTTAAAGCTTTTGAATCTCCAGCTGACCATATTTTTTCTGCTGTGTGGTTTCTGTATTATTCTAGTTAAATTGACCATAAAAACCCCCCCAAAAAACCATGCATTTTCTCTTTCAGGGAGAGTAGTTGCAATTTTGTTTTCTCTGTACTGTGTAATGAGGGCAGCTTTGAGGTATTCTGAATACTGCATACCAAAGTTGTGTGATTCATGAATGTTCAAGACCACACGGCCTCTACGTAAATAGGATATATGTTCTTTATGTGCCTTAAGGTGCTGCTGGGTATGTCTAAATATCTAGTTGTAGTTGTATAGACTAGAGGTAAGTGGGAAGCAAAGCAATCCATATTTTTAACTGGTTTTGAGGCTGTCCTACACTCAGAACTTATGGCAAACGATATATTTTTTAATTTCCAGAAGAGTAATTTATAGGTTTTAACTTTGTGTTCCATTTCAGAAGCTATGGAGGGTTAGCAAATACACTAGTTTGATTGCCTAAGTACAATATGCTTTTAATACTAAAACAACTCATTTAGATTCTTTGGTGATTGAACAAATGTCTTTTTGTTGCCCTGGGCTATATCTAAAGAGCATTGTCCTCTGTCCCACTGCTCCTTTCTGTGCAGGGTAAAAAGAATATGTTTACAACCATCAGCAACCTGATAAAACTGCTCAGACATGAGAATGAAGTGACTGAGGAAATAGAATTACTTCAGTTATGTGAAAATACCATCACATTCAAATGAGTTTATCATTTCAGCACAAAAGGTGTGCTAGTTTTCTCAGATAGTGAAGTTTCTTTACTGGAGATAAGTTAGCTTCCTTCATTCTTGTCAACTGAACAAGACACAGGTAAAGTATAACTCTATTTATGAATTTTAATTCTAAAATACCTTAGCTGAAACCCCTTAACTGAACTGAACTTCTTGTCTGTCAAGGAGTCTGAGCAGTGTAGTTACTGTTAACAGTGTTACAGACACTTTTAGAAATACCAAACAGATATTGACCAAAATAATGTTTAATGTGTTCACCAGATAAATGGCTGCATAGGTACAGATACGTCTGCTATCTGAATTTGAAGTGTCATGTGAAGCAAGGGAAAATATCACTCTGTATGGTATCATCGGGAGAAGATATTAATCCACTTGAACTTCACTGGCATGTATTTTCACTACTCAGACTACTGATTGTTGTGTCAGAAGCCAGTCACCCAGTTTGCATTCTGTACCTAGAGCTGGAAAGTCCCTTTTTTGTAACTTAGATTATCTGAGTCTATCAGTTGTCTGTTCTTTTTTCCAAATTATTCATATTTCAAATGATGTTTGAAACATTCAGATGTCTTACACCAAGTGGAGGCAAACTAATAGAAATTGCTAAAAACTAAATTATAATTTAAAATGTTCTAACATAGAGGACCTGTAACTACACCAAACAAAGAGCAGATTGCATAAAACATAGCCAAAAAAGGGGGTAAAAATTCTCTTCCTCCACAGTGACTCTATCCTAGTTCTGAAATAAGTTCTAGGCAGTGCACCCCACTGGTTGCTCCAAAGAACAGGTTAATGATAAAAGAATAAGAACATAAATAAGTCTGACACTGCTCTGACACTTTTTCCTTCCTTTTGCCTTCAATGCAATACCAAAGAAATAGCAAATGGTCCATGTTTCTTTGATACTGAAGTCACACACTTTGTAAAGCTTAGCTGTTTTACTACTTCTCACGTGACAGTATAACTTATTAAATATGTGCCACTATAATCTCGAGCTTCACAATTGTCACAGTCTCTCCTGTCACACAGTTTAATGTCTTTGGTCCCCTCTTTCATCTTTTGCTTGGCTTTGATAAGAACCTCTCAGTATCTACATTCACTACCACCTTTTTGATTTCAGTGCTGCAGGTAGCACTTGTAATTTAAGACACCCTCTTCAAAGGTCTCACTGATGACCTCAGTAAGCACCTCAGAAGGTGATTCCTCAGTGCTCCTATGGTTGGAAATCTATTAAACTTGAGTCAAATGAATCTTGGCCTCTAATAAATGAAAACTAGAATGAACCAACAACCTTGGAATCTATGCATTGCCATCATGCTTTCCACAGACTACAGGTTTCTTTTTTCTTTTGATGTGAATTTTTTTCTTTCACACCTGAAATTGTCAGTGCCCTTACACGAGTTTTATCTCCGATTATCCTTGCATAAAAGCCATGCATATCTAGCCTAACATAATAGTGCTTCCCATACAGATGAAACATGTCTATATAATTTCTTCCTTCAGATATGAAGAGTTGTTTTATCTCCAGGAAACTAACCTGCTTCAAAGATACAGTACATTGTTAAAGATTCATACACGGTACAATTAGGAAAGAGGGAAATATGACATATCATGCTCAGGATCAAACTGTATGCATTCCATTACCTAGCCTGTGAAAAAGTCAAATGAACAAACCTAGATTAAATATTTTCTAAATATGTACAAACAGAACACAGAGATTGCCTTCTAGAAATAAGAGATTGGTCTCATCACTGCTAATACTTTCAAGGCAGATGTTGAATCTATCCCATACTTGATATATTTGCCTAGAGTTGTGAAAGCTTACAGATTGTATTTAAGTTGGGGTGCATATGAAATAAAACAGGGAAGGGCAGAATACTTTGAAAACCCTGCTGTTTTATTCACTTTTAAACCACTAATTAGAATCAAACTGTGTGGAATCAGCCTTGAGGGGGTTCAGAAGACTCAAGACTTGTGCAGGATCAGGTGCTACAGTCTTATTTCAAACAGATTAAAAAGATAATTATCCAGCATGTACTACATAGGCCATTTAAACAGGCACCCTTCAAACTTTTGTGTCAGCCAGACAAGTGGTACTTCAGCAGGCGAAGACTGATCTTGTGAAGGCTGTCTGAATGTGTCAATACTGACTGCCCTGTGACCAAACTGGAGCTTTAAATATTTTACGAGTTCTATAAGGCCATTTCTATGACCTAATCAATTTAATATTGAGGTATCAGAGCTGGGCAAATGGGAAAAAAAATTCAACTGCGCTCTCTTGTCACATCAGATATTTGGTCTTGCGCTTAATCTCCTTAATGAATTTTGCTCTTGTAAAGCTTAAGGGATCACATGAAGGATGTGCAATTCACAGAGACCCTCATTCCTCACCCACCCCCTCAGCATGTTTAATAAACCAAGGCCTCAAGCTGCCATCACAATTCATCTGTCAACATGCCACCTGGGCTTTGTAAACTTCAGCATCTATACTGGATCCTTGCCATAATTCAGCAGGACCACTAAGGGCTCCTCATGACTATAGGGAAGTAAAAGCATACACAAAAAAAAAAAAAAAAGAAAAACCACCCATTCATGCACGTGCACACAGGAAGTAATTTCACAGAGAAAACCCACAAAATCTCTCTTCAGGGTGAGCTAACAAATTTCACAGTGTCATGGTAACATTTGAGTACATATGCAGAAGCCTGGCACATAGGAAAGAAAGGAAAAGAAGCTCCTATGCCCAGGAGAAATTCACAGAACTGGATGAGATGAAGATTATCATTCTTGCAGCAGTAAACACTAATATATTATGAAGAGGCAGACTGATGAATGCCGCAGAATGCCGGCTACTGAGACGGTGCATGAAACAGATATCTCTGATTCAGGATTTGTAAAGACTTTTTCAACCTTATGGCACACTTATCTTACTCCCAAATATCAATATCTCTGTCATAACATGGTTCAGTGTCTGTCAGAGACTGAAAATAGTCCATGCCTCAAACATTGATATAAAGTTTTGCTCATTATAAAGAAGCTACAACTAAAGAAGCCTCCCTAAAGACTGGTACTTTGAACTGAAAGTCAAACTTCTGGTTAGATAAAGGGAAACCCATTGTTCAATCATCCCCGGCTGAGTTTGGGATGCGGGAGAGAGCACAGCTCACAGAAGCCAGGTTTACACAGACTCCCCCCTAAGCGAGGGGGGAGGAGGAGGTTTGGGGTGCTGGCATAACCTCTGGTCAGAGGCAATGAACGCCCATCCTCCCTTTTACACAAACCGGCCCAGCTGTGGAACCCCAACCCCACAGGCCACATCCACGGGACATTCACATGAGAGGCTTTGCACCACAGGGCTGCGCGTGATGCAACAGATCCAGAGTCTGCTGTAAGAGACTGACCCCCTCCCCCAGGGGGACATGTCTGGACATTGCTACCTGGCCTGAGCATATATAAACCCATGGGATTCTATGCTTTCCGGGGGGACCTTCACCATCGAGAAGACCAGCTGGAAAGGATCAACAGAACATCGTTGGGATCCACGGAGTGGTGATATTTTCCTTATTCTGTCCCTATCACCCTCTTCCTGTCCCCCCCACCTGATTTTCTACTTCTTTCTTTCTCTCTTTCTCTCTCTCTCTCTTATTTACTGTTAAATAAAACCTTTACTATTAACTGGCATATGGTCTTGTTTGCACCTTAATTCGGGCAGAGGTATTTCTAAGAACTTTAATAATAATTGGATCTTAACAATGTCTCAGCTTGTAAACTTTGCCAGTCATAATTCTGATTCTAGTTGGTTCTGATACTGTACCGAGTTGCATTGAATGAATTGTTCTCCATAAGCTTGTTCCAGAATTAACTCATTTAACAGCTGTATAAGACTGTCTGAATAGTTCTCCATTCTGGATAGAAAAAATTATTAATCAAACACTAAACCCGACGTTTTCCACTTGGTTCATCCAAAATATAACAAATAGCTAAGAGTCAGTAACATTCTACTAAGTTTTGCACCACCAGCAGGTTAACAGGATGAGACAAATAAAGAATAAAGCAGTAAGAGAAAAAGGAAAAATGGCAAGCGAACATAGGAAGGCAAGTGAATGTAAGAAGAATGACAAAATTCAGAGCCTTCAAAAGACAAAGCTTTCCAAGGTATACCATCTTCAACTTAACCGAGTCGTGCATCTGGTAATGCAATGGGTGGATAAGAAGACTGATGATAAGAAGAAAAGCTGAATTGCACACTTAACCCCCTAGCAGGAGGTATGTACTAACTGTTACACCTTTTTATAGAGTGGATTTTTTTAGGGTTGTTTTGATGATGTTTGTTCCCATATTGTCATTTTGCTTGGTGAGCCAAACAGAACTAGGAAAGGAACACAAACACAATCTATTCCTTATTTCACAGGAACCCTAAGGGACAGGACAAAAGCAGACAGAATCTCAAGGAAACTACCCTAACCTTGCATATTCCAGAAAAGAATAAATAAGTTAGTTGCGATCTCTGTCCTATTGGATCCTTTTTTGTATACAACAAAGTTGTCAAGAAGCTCTGCTTGTTTTAGTGAAGTAATGCATAAACTTTAACAAATGTTTTAATTCCTGTTTGCTGGGTATCATGCTAACAATGAAATATTTTCATAAGAGAAACATCTGTTTTCTGAAGAAAGAAGATTGGTTTTTCCTTTTTTTTTTTAAATTTTGTTAGGGTTTTGTTGTTGCTGTTTTGTACAGAGAATATCATGAGCTCCTAAAGGTATGAAATTACTTAGTCATACACAATATTTCTTGTCAGTCTCATCCTTTGAGGTGTAAGATAGAAGGAAAGTTTTATTGTATAAACAGAAAGGCATCAGAGATCTCTTTCAAGTGGAGTGCTGAACATTACCTGAGATAAGAATAGTATCCTTGCGTATCCTAGTAATACCACCAGTACCAAAGATGGAAACTGAGAACATGCAGACTAGTAGAAAACTGTTTGCCAGGAACATTTTCTGATGCTGAATCTCTCCTTTGACATACTGAGCTTCATAATACAGCATTTTTGCAACTTTTTTAAGTCAAATAATGAGAATGAAGTTTCAAAATTGCTCAGCTAATGCTGATACTAGCCTTGTACAAAAAAGACACGATCCAAAGAAGGGCCCCAAAGATGATCAAAAGGACTGGGAAGTCTGACATGTGAGGTAACATTGAGAGAACTGGGTTTTTTCAGCCTAGAGAAAAGAAAGCTTGGAGGAGATCTTACCATCATGTTCCAATATTTAAAAGATGGCTAAAGATAAGGCTGGGACTCGCTTTTTACAGTGCAGAGAGGAGGGATAATGGGTACAAGCTACTCCTGTGGAGATTCTAATTGGATACAGAAGGAATATTTTCATAATGAGAACAATGAGCCATTGGAATAATCTCCCCAAAAAAGTGGTGGATTCCCCCAGCAGTCTTCAGATTCAGCTGGACAGGGCTGTGGGCCATCTTGTCTAGACCCTGTTTTTGCCAAGAAAAGTTGGACAAGACAAACCTTGAGGTACTTTCAAACACAGTATTCTATGATTCTATTATATGCTGAAAATGAAACTGGTTTTAGGTTTTTGGGTTTTTTTTGTTTTTTTGAGGTTTTTTGTTGGGTTTTTTGTTGGTTTCTTGCTTTTGTTTTTTTGTTTCGTTTTGGCTGGTTGGTTGGTCGGTCTGTTTGGTTCAGTTTTTTTGTTTTCCTGATCAAGCCTGAATTTTTCTGAACTTCTGTGTAAAATTTTTGCAGCTGAAATTGTTTTTTATGGTAAAAATGACGTTGCTTTAGATCTCTAAATCTAAACTTCATTATTCTACCTTTATTTTTTTTTGTAACAAACAAGAAGTCAGATTTTTATGGAAAATAATATATTTGGACCTTAGTAAATGACATATGAGCCCGTCTAGTGGTGTTATAATCACTCAAGAAAGCATAGCACATTTGCTAAGAGATTAATATTGCAGCAAAACCTTTTTCTTTTCCCATGATTGAGTTAAAAAATCAAAATATTGGTAAACTACTTTGAAAGGAATCAAAATGCATTAGTTTTAATGTAAAAGTATGCAGTAAATATAAATACTAATGTTTTCTAATATTAATTTGCTCTGTTTGAATAAGGTTGGATGAAAAGCCTCTGGTTGTTTGTGCATCATTACTGCATCTATTAAGTTAGAACAGTAGTTTTGAACTGTGTGACAGTATAAATATTGCAGGACATAAATAGCAAACCAAGAACTTAAAATAATTTTGAATTTTACACCAGAAACACACTTTCCTTATGCCATACCAACCCTTAGTGAAAACACTGCAGATCACAATTTAGTTTAAAGCTTGATTAAACACAATCATGAAACTGAAAAGAATTTATTTCTGTTTTCACCAACCGTCACTCTGTGAATAATCATCTCAAAGCTAGTACTTTTACAAAAATTGTAAAATATACTTTATTAAAAGTATTAAAATATTTAAATTGATGGCTGTTAAAATAATACCAAGAGACAGTCATGAGCAAGGACAAAAATGAAATTTCCTTAGGATATAGCCTAGTGTTTGTGTACACATACACAAATGTGCACTTATACAGATATATATATATATATACCTAGAGTATACTTAATACACAAATGGGGCAAATTTACATGACAGATTTGTACTGCACAAAGAATTTCTGAGGATTTCCTCTCTTTCCCTCTCTTGTGTCCCTCCCTTCACATGTATACATATTACATCTGTTGTGTTCGGCAGAGTTCTGTCACTCTCTCGAGGCTTTTGTCCACTTCTTAGAGTCCTTCATCCTGGCAAGCTGACAGGATCCTTCAGTGCTTATGGAATATTCCAATTCCATCTTTTTTTAAGCACTTCACATTATGTCAACATGCCATTCTGGATAGCTTTGATCAAATAGGATTTCATTTGAAAAACCCTGTGGTAAAGAGAGTTGAACTAGACACCTTCCTGAACATGTCTAATTCACTCCAGATTTCTTAGGTGTCCCAGCTTCAGCTCTTGATCACTTTCTTTGATATCTGTACTTACATGGTTTATTTTGATTAATTACATTAATTAATTTTGGGTCTTTTTTATCTCTTTAAATAAACTAGTAATAAAACTGAGTTTTCCAACACACATAACTCAAGCCTACAATAAGCAAAATACAAATCAGTACAAAAATATTTTGTACATTTTACATTATCTTGCTTGAAAACAAATTTGAAATTTTGCAATAAATCTTTTCTACTAAACAATTTGAAACTGCACAGGAGTTCATTATTTTCCTTATTAGCTAAATTTCCATAGCAATATCATGCTGATAAATATCATAAGTGATGCCATAAATTTTACTTAAATTAATACAACAATGATGCTTTATTAGTATGTACAATGGACCACATCTTAAATAATCATTAGATTCAAAAGACTATTTTCTTCACTCTTTTAATTTGTGTTCATATCCAGAAATTTACCAAATATCTTTTCAAATAAGCATTTCACTGAAAGCCATCTCTGTCCTTTGTTCTGCCCTTCTATGATTTAGAAAGCACGAAGGTACAAGAGCACTTAGGAAGAGAGTCAGATATTTCACACACAATTACACAGAGTAGTCTGAGTTGGAAGGGACTCATAAGGATTATCAAGTCCTACTCTGAAGTGAAAGGCCCATACAGGGATCAAACCCACAACCTCCTCATTATTAGAACCATATTTGATTCCAGAACACTTAAAGAGGAAACATGGTGGTGAGGGAACAAAGCCATCTGCAAGTGATGTATCAGATTAGCCAAGGGAAAGGGAGGGAATGAATTATGTGTTCTTTTTAAACTAATTAAATACATAAACCAAATAATGTTTTTATCACTCAAGAGTAAAACAGTAAACAGATTGTCTAGTGGGCTTTAGGGCAGTTCTGAGCAATTCTAACTCACATCCTCCGATGGCCTGATTAGACCTTGGAAGCACACAGCAGTGAAGGTAACTCCCGCCCTGCCTGACATCTGGTGACATAGAATGGTGCCAAGAGCTCAGCCTTCTAACATATGCATCAAAGTGTCTCCTCACCTTAACTTCCCTCCACACCCTGAGATGAAAAAATAATGTATGGTTTTAAGAATTTGTTGCTTTATCACTGAAGAAAACTAAATAGAGACAAAAAAAATTGATAATTGACTCAGAGGAAATAGCCAGTCAGCCAAGGTTGGCTAAGCTACGCAATTGTGCTTTGAAGCAAATGAACCTTACTTTGAACCACTTCAAACAACTGGAAAAGAAAAAAAAAACCTTATCAAATCTGCCATGAGGGAAGCATATGTGAACTGCACATGGTCTGAGAAATGGGATAAAGGTTCTAAATAGGTCTTTTACTGTCTTTATGCCCTGATTCATGGAAACAAGAGAGTACTTAAACACATGCTTACTTGCTGGCATCTGCTTTACGTTTATTGTCTTCAAATGAGAAAGCCAATAGTTAAGTTTATATGTGGTCCTGGATGGAAAGAAACATAAAACACTCTGTCAGTGTGGTTCTGACTTGGGTCCCTACCTTTGCAGTATAATCAAAGTATGTGCTTAAGTTTATTGCTAGTTATTTTTAGACAACACACAAATAAACTGTCAAGTTCAGCTCTCGGATGTGAAATACAAAAGCTCCAGGTGTGTGTTGTGGTTTGCCCAGTGTCAAAGATTTGGTTTCACACACTACTAGGAGAAAGATATTGTAAAATTTCTTAAGAAGTCACTGTAGAAAAAAATGTTTGGGTATGTGCACGTGAAAAATTATCAAGAGGTATACCTTAATATTTGGGATATTAATATCAGTACCTCAATTCAGGGCAAGCATTTCCCTATTTACTTTTTTCTCTGATTCACAGTAGTCTTTACTTTGTGCATGATCCTGTGTGGACTAATTAATCCCCAAGTCATGGACCACTTGAAAAATAAATAAATACAAAACAAAACACTTCACTGCGCAGAGATCTACCCCTGGGGAAATGATGAGAGACCAAAATATGTGACAGATGTTAGTCATATTGCTTAATGCACTACTGGAAGTTGCTTGGATACTACGGTGATGGGTGTGGAGTGAGAATCTATACAGATTAGAACCATTTAGTAAGATGTATCCTAAACAGACTCATTACACAACTATTACTGCAAAAAAATCGGAGAGGAGGTGATGCATGAGTTGTAGAATAGCAGACTTGTAAATGTCTTTGTATATATATGTTCTCCTAAAAAAGCCTTGTGTCTATTATTAAATGATAAGTAGAACAATTGTTTTCAATTTTAGATCATTTATCTGTGTTTTAATTTGCCATTCTGTTCATGAAGCATCAAAGATGCAACAGCAAAGCCTTTAGAAAAGCTGCTTAGCACAATAATTAGCTTTTGTATTGAACATAAAAGGCAGTCATGAACTCAGAATAGAACAGTAATAGATGAACCAGAAAAATAGAATGCATCTGCCAGAAAAGATGGGACAGTGTTGTTGGTTAAAATACTGCCCATTTCACTCTGGATTCATGTGAGTCGGTTGCAGGTCACAAAAGACAAACTGTGCAAATTTTATTTGTCTTTGATTGGATAGATGAAAATTGCTTAAAATAAACCGTATAGTTTAATCAAAAGGAAGCCTTAATTACAATCACAGAATCACAGAATAGGCTGACTTGGAAGGGACCCAAAAGAATCATTAAGTCCAACTCGTGGTGCTGCAGAGGACCCAAGAGTCACACCATGTACCTGAGAGCATTTTTCAAATTGTCCAAATGCTTTTTGAGCTTTGTTAGGCTGTGACCACTTCTCTGGGGAGCCTGTTCCAGTACCCAACCACCCTCTGGGTGAAAAACCTTTTCTTAATATCCAGCCTAAATATCCCCTGACACAATTTGAGGCCATTCCCTTGGGTCCTGTCACTGGCCACCAGAGAAAAAAGATCAGTGTCTGCCCCTCCTCTTCCCTCAGGAGGAAGCTGCAGAATGCAATAAGGTCCACCCTGAATCTCCTCTTCTCCAGGCTGAACAGACCAAGTGACCTCAGCTGCTCCTCATATGGCTTTTCCTCAAGGCCCTTCACCATCTTTGTAGACCTTCTTTGGACTCTCTGATAGCTTCATATCTTTCTTATATTGTGGTGAAAAAAACTGCACACGATATTCAAGGTGAGGCTGCAGCAGTGCAGAGAAGACTAAGACAATCCCTTCTCTTGACTGGCTGGCAATGCTATTGTTTCCTTAGTAAATTTCTAAGGGATTTGTATAGGATAAAAATTGATAGTATAAACACAATATTTTTAACAAAGTTTTCCTAGCAAGTGGCTATGACCAGGCCTATACATTCTATGTCTGTAAAACAAGAAAACTCAGGTGTTCAAAATGTTCTGTGGCTTCATCAAATTTCATAATCAACTTAAAAATTAGGTGGTAGGCTTCAGTTACAATATTCTAATTCATTAAACTATTTAAATTACTGGAATTGGAAAAGAAACCTTTCTTCTTGTGCTTTTATTTGTTGCTGTCTCTGAGCTTGCAGTACAGAATGTATTCATCACATGTGATGATACTGTTCCGTCTCCTTTTTCTTTCCCACTTACTCCAGTTATCTCAGAAAAGCATGAAATGACACTTTATCAAATAAAAGCCATTACATAATGGCTTGTAAATGAAGCAGCACTGCCAAAGTCAATGGCAGATATAAATTAAATTTGGCTAGCTCAGATACCAAATGCAAAAAATGAGCACTTCTGAACCTGCACTTTTTTAAATCAAGCAACATAATCTTAGAAAGTTTATGAATTTTTGGACAATTGTTTAAGATTTATTTATTTAAATTCCCACATTGTAAAATTTTTTTGTTTTTCCACAGTATCACAAATAATGATTCATCAAAGAATTTCTTTGTACCTTTATTCTTTTCATCTTTAACTTGCTTAAATTTACTCAAAATTTTTGCATAGAATAACCTGATTTTAGCTAAGTATGAGAATCTAGTAATGAAAATTTCTCCCAGTATTCTGACACTCACCTCAGACTCTACAAAATTGGATAGGTGAGATCTCAGAAAAATTCAGGTTTCTGTTAGTGAATTCATTAAAAAGGGATGAAATACTACTAGTTTTAGCAGTTATGATAACAGTCATAGTACTGTACTCCAAAGTATCGATTTTTATGTCCAAAATGCTTTGCAAATTGCAAGTAATATATCCTCACATGGCTCTTAGGAAGAGGAAAAAAAATGTTGCTAGCCTTTTCAGAGAAGATTCTTATTGAGATTCTGATAATGTTAAGCAAATTGTTGTAGGACACAAATCAAGCCTTCAAGACAGCTGAAATTTGGTGTCAGGAACTCCTAACCCTATCCTAAATGCAGTGGACCACATTGTCTTTCATGCCTTGCCTGAAGCACACAAAGTATAGAGTACTCAACTTGTTGGATATCAGTAGTAAAAATGGCTCCAAGGTGAACTCATATTGATGAATGAACATTCAGAAGTGAAAGATAAAATAAGCTCAACTTTTTACTTCAAATCCTTTTCACAAATGTTGGATGTGATGTTTCATACATAGGTATGAAATTTGCTTCCCTAAACTTCTGTTTGAATTGATTGTCACTAAGTTAGTACTCAAATACCCATCTCAGACATTCTGATCAGAATGCCTTTGGCTGTCAGGCAGAAAGAAAGAGATCTGACAGACTAAAACACTACAGGATCCACTAGAAGACAGCCATTTAGAGATAAGTCCAATGGTCTCCTAAGACATAGTAGTAATTTCAAAACCATTCTGTTCACTTTTACAAAGGAATTGTAAGACTCATCAAATTTTCTTTGCAACTTCAATCATTTAAAAACTCATCACTGTAGATGCCCTGTAAAGTCAGTAGGGTTCTAAGAAGCTCCAGAGGCAACTCAGCCAATCCCAATATATAAAGTGACACAAATTTACAGAGACAGTGAAGAAAAAACACAGTAAATAGACTATTTGATCATATACTTTGTATCAGAGATATTGCTTTCAAAAGATGATCCATTATGGTTAAACTTGACTGGCTGCCATATGACCACCAAACCAATCTCTAACTCCCTCTCCTCAGCCAGACACAGAGAGAATCATAGAATCATTTGTGTTGGAAGGGACCCTAAAAATCATCTCACCCACTATGGATAGGGGCACCTTCCTCTAGATCAGGCTGCAAAAGCCCCATCCAACCTGGCCTTGAAGGCTTCCAGGGATGTGTCATCCACAACTTCTTTGGGAAACCTCTTCCAATGCCTTACAAACAAAGAATTTCTTTCTAATATCTAATACAAATCTACCCTCTTTCAGCTTTTAGCCATTAGACTTTGTCCTACCAGTACAGCCCCCTGTCAAAAGTCCCTCTCTAGCTCTCTTATAGGCCCCTTTAGATACTGCAAAACTTTTACAATATACCCTTGAAGCCTCATCTTCTCCAGGTTGAAGAACATCAACTGTCTCACCCTGTCTTCACAAGAAAGGTTCGTAGGAAAAATAAGACGAAAATCTTGTGGGCTGAGATAAAGAACAGGTGATCACTTATCAAATACCATCATGAGAATAGCAGTCTTGGTTTGGGGAAGATTAATGTAATTTATTGCAATTAAAAATACTGTGAGATGGTGAGAAAACAAAGACAGTGTTAAAAATACCTTCTCTCCACTCCTAACCTTTCTAATCCAGCCTATCTTTATGTCTCTGTTCCTGTTCCTAACTCTTCTGTTTCCTTCTCCCCTTGAGTGACACAGGTGTGATGGAGTATGGGGACTGTGATCACATAACACTTCATCTCTGTTGCTCCTTCTTCATATTTTTCCGCTGTTTACATGTGGGGCCATTCCACAGGCTGTATGTCTTAATGATCTTCTCCAGCATAGGTCCTTTTCATGGGTAGAATCCTTCAGCAACAGACTACTAGAGCATGGATTCCCTATAGAGCCACAGGTTCTGACAGAAAACCTGCTCCAGTGTGGGCTGTTTTCCTTTCTGCCAGGAACTCACTCTTTTGTGGGCTACACTTGGGCTGCAGCTTTCTTCAGGTCATCTCCACCTGCTATGGTGTGGGATCTTTCATAGGCTGCAATATGCAATATATAGGCTGCAGGTGGATACCTGCTTCACCTCAGTCCTCTACAGGCTGCAGAGGGAAAATCTGCATCACTATAGTCTTTATCATGGGCTGCAGCTGCAGGGGAATCTATGCTCTGGTGTCTGGAGAACCTTCTCCCTCATCCTTGATGGTTGTTTCCATCACATTTTTCTTAGTCCTTTCTCACAGCTGCTATGCATAATTTTTACTCTTAAATATCTTATCATAAAAGTGCCACCAGCTCAGCTTGGGCCAGCGATGGCCATCTCTGTTGGCCATGGTGGTAGCTCCTGGTCTCTTCTCATAGAGGACACCTTACAGCTCCCCCTACTACCAAAAGCTTGACTCAAGCCCAATGAATCCATAAACATTTGAAAAGATGCTTTAATCTTTACTTTAAAACAAATCTTATTGCTCTACTTCTGACATAGCTTAGCATCAAACAACCAAATATTTTAAATGTGTAATGTGAGGTAATAAAAATGGATTTAGACTTGTTATGTTGTGGTATCTATGTTTGCTTTCAACATAGATTTCATAACGGATTTTTTCAAATCATAATTGCTATAGTCATAGCATAACACAGTAGAACATATGAGATAGATGCTTTGATCTGCTGCTATTTTGCAGCCCTAGAAAAAAATCCATTTCAACAAAGATACATAAACTTATACTCCCAGAAGTCTCAGGGGTATGTTTGAATGGGCATAGCATTCGTTGGACATTCTTTCTTCAGAGAAAATTGCACTAGCCTATTGAATTTCCTCTTGTAGTGAAATGTTTTCCTCAATGATTTTTCCCAGAGTTCTTATATTTTAATGGCACAAATATTATTCATTTCTTTTATTTTCTGTTTTATTTAGCTAGTCAGTGTTGTAAAGTTGTTACATTTTGTTGTTAACCTATTTCTGCCTGAGTGTTTCTTGTAATTGCTTCATGAAATCTAAATTTTCCTCTGTCAGGAAAGAAGCATAATGTGAAGAAAAGCATACCATTAATCATAATAAAAAATAATAAATTCTATGTAAATTAAAACATTCTTTCCCTAACCACACTTATGCATAACCATCACAGACAAATGGCACTGTGTCCTGCATTTGGAGAAGGCCACTATTAAAGCCTTGCTGTATGCCAGAGAATCCACAAAAATTCTTCTGTTCCATTATCAGTGAAGATAAAGCCCCAGCAAATGGAAATGCAGGGGTGGAGGAATGCCACTGTTAATCAGTTGTTTGTAACAACTTGCAAGGGCAATAACAGCTTACAAACAACACCTCCTCGGCAACCTTTTACCCGTCATGTACCTTTACTGTCCACCTGGGAACATCAACAGCTGGTTCAGAGCTCCATAGCACCAAAGCACTGACACTTTAATACTAACAAACATCTTTTGTATTGACAATGGGTCCAATTATAGGGAAGCCTGGGGAGAAGTGATGGATATAGATAGATAGATTTTCAAACATAAGAGCACAACCTTGTCTTTTTCTCATATTTCATATTTTCCACTCTATGCCATTCTTATGGTCTTTCCTTGTGGGGGTTACTTACAGAGGAAATCACTGCTTTGTTCAATTATTTATACAAGAGAATGTGAAAAAGTTTCAATGAAATCAATGAAATGAATCAATGAAAAGTTTAACATTTCCAATGATTTAATAATTGATGATGATAATAATAATAATAGTAATAATAATGATAAAAAAATCAATTGTAATAAGCAGATTCTATTTCCCCTCTGTTTTCTCTGAATTAGAAGGGATTTTATACAAATATTGTAAACGTCTACTTGCTTTTTGCAAGCATAATCTAAGCAGAAAAGAATCATCTGAGATTAAGTATATCTGTTCCTAGAGAGTTAGGGTTGGGTGACATTTAAGTTCCTTGACAGGCACCCTAAGCCATGCACACATCCCACTAGTCATACAGAAGGCTCTCTGAGAATCAGTGTTCTCATCTCCTAATAGTCTTCCGTCAAATGCTAAATTATGCTCACCATAGGAAAGAAATCTATATTTAAAACAAAGAAAATGAAACAAAACCGAATATTAATATATCTTTCCAAGTTTCAGATATTAATAATAAATGAACAATATTGGGAAAGTTTTTTTGGCAACATGTAAACCTGGTAATCATACATAATGTTCAGACCACTGAAATGCAATTTCACCTTTAAGAACTGTGGTCATATAATGAACAAATGTTCTGTCTTTCCTTTGGAGGTGCCAGTGCTTTTCTACAGTTGGATTCACTCTATCTTATGTAAACGGGAAGTGGCTTCTATCAAATGAAATAATAAAACCATAGAATTTCACTATTGGTGATAGTAAATCAAGCAGAAAGAAGGCTATGTTCTCATTTTTTTCTTACTAAATCCCCATGAAATTCAGGTGGCAGTGCCCCAATTATTGTTTCATGAAAAGTGTAGTCTATGTATTTTCCTTTTGCTACTGAAATATTTCCCCTGTTGATTCTTTGCAGTAATAATAAAAAGCAAGATGTGTAGCAACAAATGCAATAGAAGCTCACATAAACAAAAATAGTTGACATACACTAGGCCATGTATGGAGGCAACCAGAATTTACCAGCTCATCCTTTTTATAAAGTAGTCATTTAAAATATTCATAATGTTATGTTGTTGATAGTGATGATATGTTTTTAGACACAGCTAGTTCCAGTTTACATTGACATACTGTCATCAATTATGCTTCACCATCTGTGAACATAATTAAGTTTACTCTTAAATTTGATTCTAGAACATATCATTCACAAGTGACTCTTGTTTACTAAACACACTTGGAATAAGCAAAAATTGAATAGCATGCATTTTGAATAAACTAGAAACAATTTTGCATGCAGGCCTCACAGGGCTATAAATGTATAATTTTCCCATTCTCAATGTATAACACACCTGAGCCCTTTCCAGGATTCAGGAACTCACTCAAGCTTTGTGTGCCATTATTCAAATCTCATTTATAGTGTTGTCATTGTCTATGACTCTGAATTGCAAAGATCTTAAAATAGATGTAAATGCCATTGTCACAATCCTAATAGTCAGTTAAGAGGAATCAGAAATTATATATACGCTTTCTTTCAAGAGGTAGTCAATGATGTCTCACACAATATTTTGTCAACTTTCCAAAATCCTGAAGTCCTGAACTCCGTGGGAAGTATACAACAGCATCTTTCATGAAGTGCTCTAGATCTAACAGATAATCTCAGTAGTTCACATGTTATATATTCTGTAACCTTATTGGAGAAGCATGATATTTATAGCCACTGTAGAATTGCCTCCTGTTTGTAGAATTGCTTCCTGTTTGAACAATTGTGAATTTGCAATCCATTCTCCTTATATATTCTAAAACTGTTCCTGAAAATTGCCTGTTTTCCTGGATGTGTCTTCCTGTTAACCTATTTGCTAAAATATATGTGGAAAGCACACACCATAGGGATTCAAAATCAGTCAAAGTGAATTCATTTAAAAATTCAAATGAAGAGTGGTGCTTTTTTTTTTTTTCCTTAATATTCTCCAAGCTCTGATCTTGTTAATATATTAAGAATAAAACTAGCAACATGAAGAAGCTATTTAGATCTCCTACGTGGAAGCCCTTCAGAGGGAATGAGAAAATTAGACAAAAATCTATCACTAATATTATTCTGTACTACCAACTCAGTGTGGCAATCCTGCCTCTTTTACAAGGTCAAAATAAGAAAGCTGATAGCAAAACCTTCAAAATTACCACATCTTAACACCTTTAAATCTTCATAGTATTTATCCATGAAATACCTCTGAGAGATAGCAGTGCTTTCTCATCCCAGTTTGCATAGGAGGAACGAAGATGCAGAAACTACAGAGCATAGTTCAGAATGCACTCAGAAATTTAAAAATACAGAAGTCTGCAGGAGATTAGTCTGCAGGAAAGCAAAGAACACCACACTTGGTAGGTGAACATTGATATCCTCTTTAGATGTGCACCGGGCAAACAGGCCAAAGAGAAATCACTGGCCTCTGTCTAGCAACATTCCTGTACAGGCTCTGTTGAACACCAGCTATTCACATGGACTATTTGGGCTGTTGAGATTTGCTCTGTTTTAAGGCAGGACTAGGGTCTAGTGCTTCTTCAAATGCTATGTAAGATGGCAAGATCGTACATATGGAGATAAAAATGTACTGTAAAAATGTACTGTTTTGAGTGGGATTTAATCAGCTGCATGGGGAATGAGAAGAGGCTGTAAATGAAGCACTGTGCATTTTCTGATAGATCTCAAGTTCTGCGAGTCAGGGAGATATCATATCCTACACCTATCTTGATAATTTTTGTCCTAAATTCTTCACACCTAATTCATAATGAGATGTGAGATGAGAAGTAGATTGCAAATTAAAATTAGATGTTACAGAGTTCTGTCTCTGAATCTGATGTCCTGCTGCTTGGCCCCATTTGGTCCCGGCACTAAGTAACATTTCAGGACATCTTCATGGCCTGTAGCACAACTCAATCTCACTAGGATGTGTTGTGCACAGTCACTCCAGTGGGGAATGCTGGGATTCTTCATAAGCAATTCCCTAGCTGTGGCTAGAAGCATGCATTTCTGTGTCTGGCCAGCAATATTAGCTGAGAGTGGGAGAAAATGTTCTGGAGTGTCTGGAAGAAGACATTTCAGACACTAGGCCTCCTATGACATGTTGCCCGTGGGTTTAAAAGGCAGCACAACTGGTTCCAACCATAGCCAAGTACAGCAGTTCCCAGGACTGCTCAAAGAGTGTCTAGAAGTAAAACTCAGTGTTTTCTTTAAGCTTCTGATGCCTGTCTCTCTGTTCAGTATCGCACAAGCCTTAACTATCCTGGCCCAGTGATAGGAGACCTCTGTGAGTTTGGAGAAACCTTCAGTAGATTCTGTTGTCCAGGCATATCTGTCTGGAAAAGCTTGGTATGGTCAGAAGTCATAAGGATAAGCATCTGTGTATGATTTTGGAAGAAAAGAAAAAAAGTAGTTGAAAAGAGATATATTTGAAGAAAGTGCTTATTCTGTAGCATGACAAACAGGCCTATCAGAGGCTCTGTCAGTAGTGGTTAAGGTACCTGAGGGACACACCAAGGGAAACCTGCCAAGTCTCATAATGAACCACCTGAGGCTAGATGCTGCCGAAAGCCTTCCAAATTTTAACCTTTTGCACACAGCAAATGTATGGCCAGCTCAATGTGGCTCATCCATGTGAGAGGATTTCGGTGGGTAAACTTCCTTTCAAGAATCAGAAAGAAACAGGAAGGAGGTTAGCAGGGGCTTCAGGAGAAGAGGATGTGATACTGGAAAATAGCATCATTTTCACCCCAGAGAGAACAAAAAAATATTTGATTAGTACCTTACTGATAGGACTGTACTTTATGTGTGATGTATCAGAAATGGGATAGAAGATGACCTGAACTAAACAGGATTTCATACTTTTCTTTTACTGCTTATATGGGTTTTTAAAAATACTTTTTATAACACTAGCAGCTTACCATAAGGAGGAGTTTCTACTTAAAAAAATTATATTGCTGAACAGCTTTATCCTTTCTTTTCTGAGGTTTATGATTTTTCATTTGGTGACCTAGTGTCTCATCTAATTTTTTTGATGTCTAACATTGGTTTATACATACATTTACTTTTAAAGATTTGACTCCCTCCCCAACAGGATATTAAGCACACAAATATGAGTCAATAAGAGAATGCTGATGATGGAGACTTCTGAAAAATCAAGAAGTTTTTACATGAACTCTAAATAAATATGACTGAAACAGCTACCTTTGAATACTAAAGCCACAAATCTTTTTTCTACATTCAATTTCTGAAAACATCTGAAATTTACCGAGCTCATATATGACACGCGAAAGGTAAACAATGGAGCATATAGCTGCTAAAGGGAAAGTAAGGTCAAACAATTATTAGTGCATTCTAGTTTTTCAATTCCTAAAACTCTCCTACAGTGGGAAAGTAGGAAAGGAAAATGCCTCTATAGAGATTAAGAGGTCTGTAAACATCCACTGAGGATTAGCTGTTAATATGTGTTAAGAATGGATTCCAAATGCTCACAGACTTACTCCCCTTATGTTGCAGCAAGCCAAATTCTTCCAATTGAGGTAGGCTTTGTCAGGGACACTATCTTTTGCTTTTTCCATTGGTTGACAGTCTCCGTTTTCCAGGGTGTATCAGAAAACATGTGTATGAGATACAGATATAGATAAGTGCGAAAGAGACAGAAAATACAGGTCATAGAGAAAGATCTGTTCAGAGGTTAGTGCCTTGTGTTTGAAATGATAAACTAAAGAAAAGCTAAACAGAGTTATTCTGCAAAAAGTACCTTTTGGAAAGTAAAAGCTGCTCTTTAGAGCAGGGAGTGACAAAGATGAAATTTGAGACTAATGGCTTAACTTCTCAACTCATCTTTCTGTCAAGCCTCTTTCATCACACCGCCTGATAAATCAAGTCCAAATGAATCCCTCCCAAGTGAGAGTCTTCTCAGAAAAATTACAAGTTAGGATTCAGACACAAATTCCTAAAAGATCTCAGGCTTCATAAGGTTTAATGCAATCATTAAACACTGAGGAAGACTTTAACTTGAACCCTCCAATGGTGAAGATGTCACAGTAAAATTTAGATTTTTTTTTCAGTATTTGATATAGCTTCTAGTCTTAAAGAGACTACTTGCTTAGTTTACACTGGAAAGATGCTGTTTCAAAGAAAATGTAATGTGGGATGCAGAATCAAGCTGTTTGGTTTTTTGCCTCATTGACCCTCAAAAGAAATAAAGACTATATGTTTGAAAAAAAATTCCAAGTTTTCTCGTTGATTTATGATCATTACAGAATCTGCCTTGTGTCTTTTGACTTTCAAAGGAATGCACATAAAACTGAACTGTGAAGTAGACAGTAGGGCATTCAGGACAGCAATAGGCAGCTTTGATTCAAAATATAATAAGCAAAGTTCAGAATTGATTTGTAATTTTATTTTTTTTCGACACAATACTATAAACATGAGTTTGTGTGTAAGACAATGGAATCTTGCAAGATAGGGTTTCTTTTTACAAGGTGTCTGTACCATATCATATTATGATAGTGCTTTTGTTCCTGGAAAGATTTTGTTGTCATTGCTTTAGAAGTCTCTGAATTTATTAAGCTTGAAAGTCCTTTTACAGGAAAATCACTCATTCTGTCATAGAAATCAAAAACTCAGAGAAGTCTATGTCATCTGAGCATGAGATAGGAATCAGACTGTATTTAGAAATATTAATTTAGTTGGCTAACAGAGCCAGAAGAGGAAAAATATTCTTTTCTAATTTTTTTTTTTTTTTTTTTGACACCAATTCCCACAGAAGTAACATACTAACTCCGTTAGGCAAGGAATACAGATAATGGAGCTTTGATCATAACTGAAAACACCGAGTACCAATTACTAGAAAAAAAAAAAAATTCTGATCTCTGATTAGAGAAATGTAGTGAGTTAAACACCTGCCACACTTCACACTAATAAAGAAAGATTGATTTCTTTGGGATCGCTATTTGGTCATAATCATAGCAGGTCAGATGTTGGGTACCAGATGTATTCAAAGGCTCTTGGCTGTGGAATGTAAACCTTTGGATTTGGTTTTGACTCTGTATGTAGTAGTTGTTTCAGAGCCTTCTTTCTCTCCTCTTGCTCATCTCTAGACTGTTCCCAACCTTTGACACTTTCTGACACTATGCCAAGTATTATGTTTCCTGCTTCATAGATGTTTTACTTCAGCTTCTTTATAACATATTGCATTTAGATAATATCAAAATAGCTGTTGAACTTTCAAGCTTGCTAATTTAGGCATGGGCATTCTTAGAAGAAAATAAAAGCAACTCCGAGAGGAAACATACAGAATATTTATAGTCTTGTAATAGTTTATGATAATGGAAAGAACTCAGAAGTTCTACCTTTATGAAAGAAATACCAAAAAGATACATATGCATTGGTAAAGAGAAAGGAGTTGCAAATATTATATTGCATGGTCATACAGATTTATCTGTGCTGTTTCTACTATGAAAAATATAAAGATTTATTGTCAGCAGAGGATGACCAAGTCATGGAATACTTAAACAAAATATATGTACAAAAGGCAGTGGAGACTAATGGAAGCTAGGTGATGTTATTGCAAGGCTGATGTTATTGCAAGGTCTCAAATACCTTTGAATGATCATAGTGTCTGGGAAAAGTACACAAAGACTAGAAGAGAACAAATATCACTCCTGTATTCAAGGACAGAAGGAAGATTTGGGGAACTACAGTCCAGTTAGCATCACCTTAGTCACTCAGAATGTGATGGAGAAAAACATCCTGGAAAGATTTTCTAAACACGATGGTCAAGGATCTAGTTAGGAAAAATTAGCATAGGTTTTCAAGGGCGAAATCATGCTGGACAAATTTGATAGATTTCTACAATTATGGGAATAGCTTGGTGGATGAAAGCAGAGCAACACATATTGTTTACCTTGACTTCAGAAAAGCTTCTGACACGGTCTCACATGACATCATAGAGAAACTGACAAAGTAAGGTTTAGGTAAGTGGACACTAGATGGATTAAAGACAAGCTGAATGATTGGTCCCAGAGGACTGTGAGTGACGGCACCAAGTCCTGCTGGAGGCAGGTTCTAGCAGTCTAGCTCAGAGGTCTGTCCTTGCTCTAATATTCTTCAACATCTTTATTAATGACTCAGATAAGGAGGAAGTCTCGGCAAGTTTGCAGACAATGCAAAACTAGGTGGAGTGATTTATACACAAGATAGTTATGCCACCATTCAGCAGGAGCTCAATAGGCTAAGGGGGTGTCAGCAAGGATAAATGCCAAATCCTGCATCTGGGGAAGAAAAAATTGATGCACCAGTTTATGCAGGAGCACAACCATTTGAAGAGCAGCTTTGCCAAAAACGATCTTGGCATTCTAGTGGACAACAGGCCAGCGATGCACCCTCAGAGCAAAGGAGTCCACCAACCTCCTCAGTTGCACTAGGAGTGTTGCCAGCAATTTGAGTGAGGTGATCCTTCCCCTCCATTCAGTACTAGTGAGCCTGCACCTGCAGGATTGTGTTTAGTTCTGGGCTCCCACTACAAGAAAGATATAGACATAACAGATCAAGTAATGCTTCAGAAAAATTGATTTAGTGACCAGAGCATCCTTCATAAAAGGAAAGGCTGAGGGAGCTGGGACTCTTCATCCTGGAGAAGGTTCAGGGAGATCTCATCATTGTTATATATATACCTGAAGGAAGGGAATGCAGAAAAGGGAGCTAGACATTTCTCAGTAGTGCTTATTGACAGGAGACAGGCAATGGACACCAATTAAAACACACAAAATTCCATCTGAACATAAGAAAACTTTTTTTTTTTTACTTTTGTGAGAGTGGTCAAACACTGTAAACAGGGTGTAAAATCTCCATCCTTGGAGAAAACAAAAAAACTAAACTGGACATGGTCCCAAACAACCTGCTCTAGCAGGACTCTGCTTTGAACAGGGAGAGTCAGACTAGATGAATTCAGGAGGTCACTTCCAACCTAAACAATATTGTGATTACTATATTTTTCTCTTATATATACACTTATTTATTTACATATTTGTTTCCTTGTTCAGTTGTTTATTTAATTAAGTAAAAAGTAAAAAAAAGCCAGTCAGAAAAAATATAGTTGAAGACGTGCAAAAGAAGACAGCAGAAAGAAGTGAAATTTAATAGGCAAGAAGCCACAGTAGGCATAATGATTATTTAAATATTGCAATTACAAGATTGTTAGGTGAATAAAAAATGATGGGTTTAACGCTAACAGTTTTTACTGGCTTTCACTGAGGGAGTTAGAGAGAATGTGGTAGCAGTCAGAGCTCTGCTGCTCTGAAAGAATGCAGCGTACAGTGTCGGGTGAACAGAGCAGCAAAAGTCTCACAAGGTTTACAGCAGAGCTGTGAAATCTGTCAGTTTTGTCCTTCAGAGAAACTAGAGCTTTTAAACTCTGCCCTCTAAAGCTGGATAATCTGGCACAATAAAAAGTCCATAAGACCCAACCACTAACTGCTTATAGGTTTGAAGAAAGAGCCAGAAAAAGGAAATCAGAGGCAATAGCCACCTGTCTTTTTAGTCCCATTACAAATTGTTTCTGCAGCTGGTCCTATAACCTGCAAACAGACTTTGACTGGCTTGGAATAGGAAGGGACAGCAGTGGATATTGTCTACCTGGACTTCAGTAAAGCCTCCGACACTGACTTCCACAAGACTTTCATGGACAAGAGGACTGCTTATGGGCTGGGTGAGAAGACAGTGAAGTGGGATAGTAAACAGCTGAGTGGCCAGGCCTAGAGGGTGGCGATCAGTGGTAGGGAGTCTAGCTGGAGGCAAGCGACTAGTTGTGTGCCTTGTGGATATCAGTTCTGGCTCCGGTACTATGTTACATCTTTAATGACATGGATGATGAAGTAGAGTAACCCTCAGCAAGTTTGCTGAAGAAACAAAACTGGGAGGGATGATTTATACCCTAGAGGGTATAAATTGCCATACAGAGGAATCTCAACAGTACGAAAAATGGGCTGAAAGGAGTTCATGGAGTTCAACAAGTAGAAGAACAAAGTCTGGCACTTGGAGAGGAAAAGCTCCGTGCATCAGTGCACACTGGGGGCTGATTAGGTGGAAAGCAACTTGACAGAAAATAACCTGTATGTCTTGGTGGATGCCAGATTAAACATAAGCCAGCAATATGCACTGCTGAAAAGAATTTCAATGATATCCCAGGCTGCATTAGGCAAAGTATTGCCAGCAGATGGGGGAAGATGATCTTTCCCATTTATTCAGCATTGCTGAGGCCACACTTGGAGTCCCATGTCTGGTCTTAGGCTCCTCAGTACAGAGGGACATGGACATTCTGGTGAGAGTACAATGAAGGCCACAAGAGTAGCACACATAAAAGAAAACTCTGAGGGGGCTGGGAATTTTCAGCCTAGAGAAGTGAATTCTCAGGGGGCTATTATCAATATTTATAAATATCTGAATGAAGAAAACACGACAGTAAGTCTCTCTTTAGTGGTGCCCAGTGACAGAACCAGAGGCAAGGAGTTCAAAGTGAAACACAGGAGGTTCCTCCTGAACACCAGAAAACACATTTTACTGTGACAGAGACAAGAGTGCTGGGACAGGTTTTGCAGAGACATATGGAGTCCTCCTACTTGGAGATATTTTTTTTGGTACTCTGTGGTCAACTATTAAAAAACAATTATGAAATGTATCACGTCATGGGAGAAGACATCTTTACACATCATCATCATCATCATCATTTACTGGTTAATAATAGCAATAGAGATTTTGTGAAAAAGTGGTGTTGGTTTTCTAACTCCATAAAATAGTCTTAAAGGCCTTAGAAACTATGATTCTGGAAACAGTTCATGAACAATCAGTTTCAATCTGGACATCTGCTGAGTTCTACCATATATTTGTCCCCTTGTTACTCATTATTCAACACCAACCATGTACATAAATACAAAAGACTGTAAGAACAGCTGTACTGGATGAGGCTGAAGGCCCACCTAGCCAAGTATAACATATCCAGCAGCGGCTTAGAACAGGTGGTTAGAGAAAGGGTGAAAGGAGCAGGGCAAATATTAAGTGACTGTTTCCCTCTCCTTGCTTTCTGCAATCAGAGATGTAGGAACTTCACAAAACTAAAGTTTCATCTGGATGTTAGTGTGTAATCTATAGACTGGTCTCTCAGCTATTTTTTTATCTCCCTTCTGAACTCCAGAATATTTTCTATTTCTCTGGAAAGTAAATGCTATAACTAAATTGCAGGGTTTTGCAGAAAGTGTTTTTAAGCATTCTGACTAAAAATTCTACATGGTATTCCTAGTTCTGCAGTTATCAGAAATTCAGAATTGTTATTTCTAATTCATCTTCTCAGTGTCATTCTTGATTAGATTATCTCTACTCTTTTCATTTACCTTCTTCAGAAGATAAGTAATTGTAATATCAGTTTTTTTCTTCAAACGGAATCTGTCCCACACTCCAGATGCTTTTACTGCATTTTGTACAAATTTTAAATCTAGATGAACTAAAAATGAGCTGACAGAAACTGCATACAGTATGTAAGGTGTGGATCCATGACTAAATATAGTTTCCTCTTATTTTTTTTCTCCAGCTCATTACTTTAGATTATTTCAGTGAATTTTATGTGAGAATTTAATTAATCTTTATGTTGTGCGGCCTTCTCTATGGTTATACATAATATGCTTACAAAACTTAGTTACCCTGACAATAGATTTGGGCAAACTTTTGATACACATCAATCGAGTACTACCAGTAACCTGGGAAGTCAACGGTGCAAAAGCTCACCAGTCACCAAATGGGCCAGCCCTCACTGTCTGTTTGGCAGACAACCTGTCACCTACTAAACACTAGCAGACTGAGGCAACACTTTCAATCCACTCACCATTCACTTTACTAGTTCATTCAACTATTGGTAGTTTAAAATAGCTAGGCAAGTACATTTTCACAATGAGAATATATCATAATTTCAGTTAAAAATGGTAGTCTGAAGTGAAGATTTAGTGACACGGGGTCAGCAGTCACTAGGTGTATGATTTTAATGCACAAAAGTACAGGTTTTAGTAAATTTGTGATGAATCTAAATATGAAAAGTTACAAATTAACAAAGCTGTTGAAATCTTTTGTGTAATTGCAGAAGAGTCTGGGTCCTTGTGCTCTTTCTCAGCTTCAGTGTGGTTTCTTGCTGTTACTAGATGAGTCCATTCTTCCATTTTTATTTCCTCTCCCATAACCTCATCTTTTCTTCTATATAGGTTCCCATTTACTAAGTAAAATCAGTAGCTGATGTTCAGTCAGAGGTTCTGTCATGTCCACTACAGTACTAACTTTCTTTCTCACTTTTTGCATTTGACTATCACTTCTTTCTGTTTTTTCATCTTTCCAGCTGTCTTACTGGAGTCTGTATTAATACCACAATAAATTAAATGTAAGTCATGTGTTCTACACACGACTTATTACAATTACCACTTTTGTTCCTAATTTCTCATCTGGCAGCTAATAAAGCATCAATTCTAGGATCCCATCTTTCCCTTGTTCTGTTCAATGTTAGGTAAATGAAAAGCATATAGTAGCCATTTAGGAAACCAAGTAGGAAAAGGAAGAAGAATCTGTGACTGACAAAAATGTGCATTACTAAATTCTTGAGAGTTCATTATGCATGATTACCCTGCAAGATGAATAATAATTTTGAAGGCTTTTAAGCCATGTATTAAAATAGTCCATGTAAACACCTATAAAATAAAGTCAGTAGAGAGTACATATTGAAAGCATTAAGGCTGGTGAAAAGCTTGGTGATCTGTTGCTATGTGATTTGGTTTCTATGAAGTCTGCAGAACCTTTTTTTTAAATTTTATTTTATGGCTAAAGGCAGACAAAATCTTGAATAGGCTCACAACTGGGAGACAGGATTAAAATAATTTTAAAAGGTTGGATAAAGTATTCAAATGGAAAAGGAAAAGCAAACACAGATAATTCCCAGGATACTCTGGATACTATTCTCACTCTCAGATTTTTAGAAGAATATTTATTCAGTAGTCAGAATTTGTGTACATTAAAAATCTAAAGCTGAAAATCAACTCCAATGACATGGCCACATACAAATACACTATGAGTGTTTCTGGATGGAAGGAATACAATTCTCCAACTTGTAGGGATATTTCCAGAAAACAATGTGGAAGAAGGTTTTGATTTTCTCTTCTGCAACTTTATAAATGTGTTATTTGCTATTTGAGCTTTCTCTACTCTTATTGTTAATAAGATTACCAGTGCAAAGCAATCAGTTAAGTCAGACTTGCATTTGCTCTGTATGGCAGTAGAGGAAATTCATCAGGGTATTCACACACATACATTACACTATTTACACTGCACCATGATGAATTCCTGCATCACGACCATTGATTGTTTACTAACATGGATACCACAGGCTCCTGGATAGGAGTGCCATAATCTCTCCTCAGGTGCATGATTAAGTAGCAAATGACACCCACCAGCATCTGGTGAGCTGTCAGGTGCCAGAAGGTGTTTGTAGTGGTAATTTGGCCATCTGCAATCTGTGTTGTCAGTGCATTGTAAGTTATCACTGTCTCAGGCAATATTAACTTGCAATGTTCTTCTGACACTTCTTCAGTGGGTTGTGAAGCAGACATATGGTACAAAATACTTCCTAGCTAGCTCCTCCCACCTTTCCAATAGCAACGACTTCTGTTACTTATCAGTGAAAGTACTGTGGATTGTGCTTAAGATTTCTTTTCATGGTACTTTAATATTAATACTGCTGAGGTATTTTTACCCTGTTTTCGGTATTCTGAGTCACTCTTGTGGCATGCTTCTACATTGTGAAGAACACAAGACATAGGAACATATGGCCCACAGTAATTACGTATTTTGCAAATTACTTAGCAATTATACCTGAAGTTACCAAGTAGTTCAAAAGCAATTACCTTATAACTTGATTTCAGGTTCTGTAATAAGACTTTCAGTTTATATGGAAAAATAACTAGATAATTATTTTATGGTTATATGGTCATTAAACAATGGCTTAAATAATTAAGATTTAAATTTATTTTAACTTCTTTTTTAACAAAACAATGCATCTAGCTAACAACTTCTGTGCCAGCGTTAGTTAAACCAGCTAAGATATATTTTTTATTTACAGAGCTCACAAAAGGATGCTGACCCACAAGAACTCCTTGGACTCGATGATCTTTGTGGGTCCCTTCTAACTCAGGATATTCTATAATTCTATGAAACGAAATGCCAGATGACCCCTTGATTGTAATTATTTTGGATCATTATTGGTATCAATCTTACTGGATCATGCAAAAAATATGGGGTCTGTTAGATTTTTTCTTTTATTTTTATAATATATTTTCTCATGGAAAGAATATCACATCTAGAAACCATTTAGAATTTAGATTGATAAGATTATGAAGATAGGAATCCTCCAACCATTCATTTTCAGTGGAAAAGTTAAGTGACCATAACTGTGGACGTATTAAGGTAACATTGCAGCTAAAGGAAAAATTACCTGATGGATGCAAATGCATTTTTGTTTTTAGACAACAGCTTCTAACATGGAGAATTAGAATGAGAAGATAGGAGTCCAGATGACAAATACATTGTGCATTTATTTAATAGGCACTGAACAGTTCAGGGAATTGTTAATAGTATTCAGGGGCTTTCATCACTGAGTCACTAAGCTTGAATCTGGCCCAGGTCCACAGTGACTGAAAATCATTACAATTTGATAGTTCTTCAGTGCCCTATGCAAAATGAATTATGTTCTTACTCAGAAACTGATGGTCATTAGTAAAAATTACTACCCACTGGAGAAGAACAAGATAGATAAGTAAAAGTCTGGTAGGAAAGAAGGTTATAGAGAATCAAGATTCGTTATCGTAGAAAGAAAAAGGGTTACATCAAGTATATCTATTACAGAATATTAAGAATATTAATGTAGACATTATCAGAAGATTTCCTTCTGAAGAAATTTTTTATTCAGGCACAATGAAGTGTCTTTTCTTGTTTCCTCTCTTCTCAAAGAAAAAATATTATAAATAGTTCTGGCTTTTTGTCCTTGCTAAAAAAAATTCCAATCTGAAAGTTTGGTGTCATTAGTTTCAGCACCATAATCCAAAGTAATAAGCAAACCTCCAAATGTTTCTAAACCTATAATGATTAGTTCAGCAAAATAGAATTAGTACTTAACTTCATTTGGAACTCTTCAAGCTACTTGCAAATCTGGCATGTTTGAATGGTGACAAAAGAAAATAACAACTCACCAAACCTTTATTTTATTCATTTTCTCTTCATTTCTTTCACTCATTCAATGCAATAGAAATCATAATCTGTAAATACTAGTGTAGGGTTGGTGGTTTCTTTCCTTTTTGTGTGGGTTTTACTTTTTATTTGCAGCTTTTTTATTTCGCAACACTGTAGAAATTTTAAGCATTTCAATAATAGAAATTACGTCTACTGATAAGTGAGTTAACAAGTTCTACGTATCATTTATTATCATTTACTCTGTGGAAAAAAAGAGGAAAACTGAAAGAAAGAATGCAGATAAATCATAGAATTATTGATTCCTTCAATCAACTTCAATCAACTTCAAACAGTGAAAAATATAATCAGCTTAAATAATTCAGCGTTTCATGAAGATTTTCTTTATTTGCATCCATCTCTATAGAATACTTTGCTGAAAGCAGATCAACAGTTTCTTTATACAAGAGAAAGTTGATTTATCAAATAAAAAAGAACACAAAGGCAAACATTTCTACACAGACACACAAAGTGAACTTGACGAGATTCTTATGGTTATCTATATGCTTAGTACACCGTGGAATAAATACTGCCATCTTAGAGGGACATTTTATTATTCCTTACTCAGTAACTTAGCCTCTCTACAAGCATTTCTGTACAAGCTCCTTGAAATTCATTACAGTGACGAAATGACCAAATTTTCTCATCAGAGTCCAACATGGGCGAAAAACAGAGAAGGAAAGTAAATTGCTTGCTCTTATACAGATATTTGCTCTGCCATGATCTTTCACCTCTATATTATTCCTATAGTGCTGCTATTGTACCCTCAAGAAGATACATAGGAAGAATGGTTCACAGAAGTACCTCTTGACCTTGCGTTTACAGGTCAATGTGTGTATCCTCCACAGGAAAGTTAAGGGCAATGTAAGTTTTTTACTTTCCAGAGTTGATGGGATGACAATTTCCAAATTACTTCCAGAACTTCACTTGAAGTATTCAAATAACATAGTAATGAGAGATCAGTTAAGATAGAAGAAATGAACAACAAAAAAAGCCATGTCCCAAGTTAAAATCTCAATAGTAGGGTGATTTTTTTTTTTTCTTCTTTTTAATGAAAAAGAAGAGAGCACAAATAGTCAGAAATTGCTGCTTTTATTCCTCAGGAACGCAAGGCAACATGGAAAAGTTAGCTTCAGTTAAATACAGAAGAGTTACATACAGAAATGGAATTGATTATAGGTATTTGGGAATATTGTTGATTACACAAACCCCAATAGGAACCTAAATTATAAATAAATCCTTTATCACTGTATCATACTTTCTTACAAAACTTATAAGAAGCCATCCTATAGAACACATTATTATCAGGGTATTAGAGTCAAATATTGCATAAGATTATTTTAGAAAACCATACATCTATTTGACACAAAGAACTGTGGTAAATACTACACTGAATAAATCAAATGAGTAAAATGTTATATAATGTAACTCTTTCAAGAAGAAAATAGGAATAAATATATAGGAATAATACATATCCAATATATGTATAATACATTCTCAAAATTTTATTTAATTCCTCTAAATGCAGGCATGTTTGTGTATCTTTGATGATTTTTACTGGTAGATAATACAGGAGGGATTTCTGTTTTCTCTCTGTATATCTAGCTGTATTATCCAGACCCAAAATTTGACAGCACAAAAGCAAACACACTGATCATGACAACGGTATCTACCTGAAGAAAGTAGGGAGATTAAAGGAAGTGACATTTTAAAAAACTTTTTATGGAACTTTTATCTGATCAATGTTCAAACAGTGAGTTCCACCAGTGATGCAAACAAAATATACTCAAAGTCAGAATAATTGCATTTATGTAATTTTACAAAACCTTCAGACTTGTTTCATGTAATCCATGAATGAATAAAGAATCCTGACCATCTCCCACACTGTATTAGGTAAAGTAATCTATCAGTGGTTTATTGGTATCACCTCCTTTGCCAAATATTGGACCCTGGCTACAGTAAATGAGAAGAATATGAAGAACTGATACTATTCATAAAAAATGCTGTCATTTTTGTTTTGATCTAATATGATGCACACAAATCACCGCTGCATTAGGAGTGCACCCTTACAAAATACATTCTTCTAACTTTATAGCAGTTAACCATTATGCTGATAGGTGGACAGGACAGCAACCAAACATGTTGCTGCTCATAACTCTGAATCTAATCAAGTGTTCTTTCCTGCATTTGATGCTATATGAGGGTTGTGCCAAGTGATGAAATATACATCCCATGGTATAATCTGAATCAGTATAATAGCTACAAGGTGCATAGCAATCTTTTGCTGTATTAGGTCTTTTAATAGATGTTCACCTGAGGAAAAAAAAAAACCCTTTGGTTAGTAATAGACAGCGTTTTGGGAAGGGAAATATCAATATGTTTCTCTTGCAGTCAATAGAGAGTGATTCTGACACTAGTGAAACTCTTTGGATCACTGGAGTACCAAGAATGGCACGTATTTCAAAGGAATGTTAATGAACATATTCAGATAATGAAGAGGAAATTAGGTACTTTTTAATTTTCTAAAACAGCTCTAAGAAATATTGTATACAGTAGAACTTTTTCAACTAAGCAAATGAACTGCTTTTATTAATCAGAATCAGTAATCATTATAAATTAATAAGACTTAATAAATGTTTGGACATCGTTGCTAGGAAAACAAAGAACCTGAATGATAAAACACGCTCCCAGCAAAGATCCTGCCTATATAAAAACTGTTTGGGCCTGGCCTATAGGAGGTGCTCTTGGCTTTCCTTAGTGACTTGAAAAATTCACTACGAACATCTGACTTTCATGCCTTAGTTATGTAGTGAATGTGAGCAACTATGCTTCACATCTCATTTTTAGCAAATCACAGCTGGCTGGATTTTCTGGAGTGCAGAGTGCCTATAGCCTGCAGCTTTTCCTATAGCCTACAGAGATTCATTATATATTAAATCAGTCATTCTTTCACTGCATTATTTTCATTGGATCCTATTAAATTTTACATACTCTTGTAATTTCTTAATTTTATGTTAAACACATGGTTTATTTTTACCTCCTACTCTTTTTTCTGGCACAAAGGAAAGACCAGTCTATATTTTGAGAAAAAATAACTCTGTTGCTATGAACAAAATAGAACGTTGAGGATAGCACTCTATCTAATATACTCTGTTGTTAGAATGAGTTACTAAATAATAATGAATATGATACTAGACCACAGACTTGAAAGGTGAAGACCCAGTGGCTGCAACAAACTGTAGCTCTTCTGTATAACCTGTGACTTTCTGAGGACAGGTGTGCTGAATATTATTAGGTATAATAATTTAAGAAAGAAAAAAAATAAAATAGATCTACTGTGCATTTTGCAAAAAAATCTCAAACCCCTAAACCAACAAACAAACAAACCTCTCAAACTTATGTCTATTACCAGCTTTCAATGTCTTGAAATTCTACAGCCTAAAATGAGCAAACTGTCTCAAATGTCCTTGACATTCAAAAGCTCTCCCAAATAAACTCATTTCCAAGTACTATATATTTTTTAAATTACAGCTTTCCTGTGGATATGTCAATAATACCATCTAACTCCAATTCACAGGGAGAAAGCCAGTGCTTCTGCTAAAAGATTCAAGGCAAAAGCACAAAACAAATCATTGATTTCCATACCCTGGGAACTAACCTGACAACTAATTTTTCTTCATGTTCTTATTTTCCCCCCTTATACAATAAGACAAGAGTGGAATATGCACTCATTCATTATTTGAAATATTTGTTGACTTCAGGGAACCTAAATTCTTATTTAAGTATACTACTTAAAAACTCGTTGACTTCCTGTCATCCCTTCAGTGCATGTTTTAAAAATATATGGCTTTACTCGGGCTAAAGAAATAGTTCTATATAAAGTAAGTTTTATAGAGAGATTCCATAGGCTCATATTTCTAAGTGGATATATATGTGCTACTCTCACCAAGACCCTACTGGCTTGTATCTTTTCTTTCTTTTCCCCCCACCTTAGTACATTTTCAAACTCCTTTTCCTTCAAGCTGTGTCAGTGAAGGTTTAGGACTCTCAACACACACTTACTCACAACTAAGTGGAACGTCTATTCTTTAGGAAACACAGTTTTGGACATAACCTATACAGAAATCTGGGACTTCACAGTTCACATCACTGCAATTCAGGATCCCACACCAGAATTCTCACCCAAAAAAAAGATTTTAGACATTATTTTGAGCTTAGAAACCTAGGGGACATGTCTCATAGAAATATAGGTAAGAAAACTAATAATAATGAAACATGAATATTCAACATGAAACATAAAATTCAGATAATTTATTTCAAGAAAATTAGCTTAACATGATTTCTGGAAAATCCATCCTATTATTATTTTATAGTCCTTGTGAATGACTGATCTTATTTATTTATTTATGTAGTGATTCAGGTTTTTCTGGGATTGCCGATGCTTTTCTAAAAAAAAAAAAAAAATAAAAGCTCTTTTTTTGGATAAAGAACTACATGAAGGCATTGTGCAAAAATTTGATGAAAGTTTCCTATTGATAACACATGCTAAAACATCCTTTTTACTAGAAGTCGTATTAGGCACTGAAAACTTCCTAGAGGTTCTATAAGGAAACCATAGTAAGCACTTGGAGGTAATAAGAAATGACGGTGAAAGTTGCAGCACAGCCTGAATTTTCTGAAGATGGTACATATGGACTATGAACTAATGTACAACAAGAAGTTGTTGGATGTGAAAAAATAATATGTGCAAATTAGTGTGTACCTTTCTATACATACAGTTTGGCATACTTATAAGATTCTATATTAAATATTGCAACGGTTGGAGAGCCTGTTATATGCAAAATAGCACTTAGAACTGAAGATGATCTTGCAATTTTTAGTCAAATAAAACTCCAGTTGATTTCAGGAATCAAACCCTGAAAAAATCTGAATAGGCTTGTGGAATCTGCTACAGTATGCAGTAATTTCCAAACAGCTGACTTATTTAAGAAGGTTTCATTTATTAAAATTTTCTATGTAATGCAACATCTAAACCGATCTGAGATCCAGAGAACGGAGACAGAGACTTGAATATAACCCCCGTCTTCTGACCTCTGCCATTTCTCCAGTGTAAGCATACAGCAAGTTAAGGTTCTAGTATCTGAACAATGACCATTTTTCTTGGTATCTTGGAGACAAAAGTTAATGTGAAATGCAGTAAGGAAGCATTAAAACCATCAGTGCTCCTGAAAGAAACTAAGAAAGAGGGATTTTGATCAATTATTTGCTTAGACATCTCTTGCTGGGTTCCCTCTTGCTTGATTACGCCTGTGTTTAGAGAATCCACCTTGAACATTCGTTGCAAATAAAGAAAAATGCTGATTCATTAAAAACATATCTTAGTTTTTCATCATTTCTCCTCATTAAGAAAATATTGATATGTGACAACATTTTGACACAGCATTCAAAAAAAGGAATAACGGAAAGAAGAACAAAGAATAGAATTAAAAAAATAGGTTTTTCCATCAGCTTAAGTAATATTAGAATAATAATAGTCATGTACTCATAAAACTAAAAGGCTTAATTTAAAAATTTTTAAGAAATTGAGAATATAAAGAAAATACAAGGCCGTAAGTACGTAAGAAGCATACATCTGCCCCTCCTCTTTTAGTCCGAAAAGAAGTGATTTATGTCCTAAGTGAATTTTTTTTTCAAAATTTAAAATGAATTCTTCACTTATATGCCCTATATGACAAAATCCAAGATCATGATTAAAACAGACAAGTAAAACTCAAAAACTTTTATACAATTTATTATTTGAACTTGGAAAATTCCTCCATCTTCAGAAATGTAAAAAAAAAAAATCTGCTACTGCAAGCATAATCCCTTTGCTTTCAAATGTCAAGATGATACTTTCCAATGTAGCCCACTCATATTGAATGGGTGAACTCTGAATTAAAGGAAGCCAAGGAATCAACGTGTTCAGAAACTTCTCAAGATCTTTTGACTATACGAGGATTGTTCTCCCTTTGGATATATAAGAAGATTAATTTTATTTTTCAGAACATCTCTTAAATATTTCAGTGAGGGACACAGAACTGAAACTTAGGGTAGAAAGTGCATGTATCTTATAGGAATTTATTATTATTGCTATTATTATTATTATTATTATTATTCCCAATGCTTTGATTTCAAACTTTTTGTTTAAGTAGAAATATTCTACAGGATTTACAAGTCAGACCAAAACAGCTTGAAAGTTAACTGTTTGCAGCAACTGGCCACAAACTAGCTACAGAGAATTAGTCAGTGGAATTATTCACGGGATGATTGTGAATAATGAGCTAATTTAGGAAAATCACAATCTGTTCATGGACAATTTGTGAGCTGAAGAGAGTTAAAATTCATCAACTAAATTATTTTTTATAAATTATTCACCAAGCTCTAATGAGCACCCAAAAATATGGCTGCTTCTCTGAAACTTATTCAAATTATCCAAAGTGTTTCTGTATGTGTAGGAAAGCCAGAAATATTCTTTTGTACTTTTTAATATCTCTTGACATGTTTCATTTTACTTATGTTCCCAGCTAAAATATGTAGCACAGAACAATGCGAAACTAAGAGATCTTAGCAAGGAAGGAAGGAACCCCCTATTTCACATCAAAAAAATATTTTCACTGGTTTCAATTCGAACGTGGTGAAAGCATAGTACTCTTTAGTTCATTCTTTCATTGTAGTAGTTTACATTGCTATAGCTCAGCCTTCTGATTCTGATATATCTAAGAATAAGATAGACTGACTGAAAATGTTACTGGAAAACAAATTTCCATACTGTATATTCCCACCAGTGCTAATTCAACTTTCTAACAAAAAATTCACCTGTTGCTGTCTTTGTTGTTAATAGTACTACTTTTGCTATATCTTTTCAGTCTCTTGCCACATGAACAGTGACTACATCAATTTTCCCCTTTACCTAGCAATGCTGATGATAAATGTTTCAGTAACCTGTAACTTTTATTTTTATGTAGTTTACAATGGCTATCAGAGAATAATGACAACACATTATAATAACATTCCTCAATTGCAGTTACATGGTCAACCCAACCGCTAAAAGTGTGTTAGCTATTAGGTAAGCACAAGCACAATGTGCTTCTGTACATTAAATGCAAGTGCAACTGCATCTGCAGTCAGCAGTGAACAAGCGCTACAATGAATAATATTTAAATACTTTGATGCCAGCCTTGACAACTACTGAAGGCAGTGAAGAGATTCAAATTCATTTTAAAGGGAGCTGGAAAAATATTTTGGGTGGCAACTGTGGGGTGTTGACCTTGGTTGGCCACTAGCTACCTGCTAAGCTTCTCTGTCACTCCTCTTCCTTGGAGAAAAATTTCTCCAAAATAAGAAGAAAAACTCATGGGTTGAGATAAAGACAGTTTAATAAAGAAAAGCAAAACCTTCACGTGGAAGCAGGAAATGTCCATCCACTTCCCGAGACCAGGACCTCAGCACACACAGCAGTTACTTCAGAAGACAAATGCTTTAGTAACAAACGCCTCCCTGATCCACTATTTTCCTTGTCTTTGTTGCTGAGCATTATGTCATCCTGCACCTCTTTGGTCAGTCTGGATTTGAGGTCCTGACTGTGCCCCTGCCTCAGCCTCTTTCTCATTCCCAGTCTAACAGTCCGAGGCTGGAGAGAGCCTTGATGCTGTGCCAGCCCTGCTCAGCAGTAGCTAAAACACTGGAGTGTTATCAACACCTTTCTGGGTACAATTGCAAAGTACAGAACTAAATGGTGAAGAGAGGAAAGTTAACTCCATTCCAGCCAGGTGCAATATGGCAATTTATCTTACATAGTTTTAGTCACATAATAGAAGATCAATTCATTTTGTGCAATTTTCTATGGGAACAGTATTTTAGGCTGATCACCATAGGCTTCTCTTGTATTCAGTGACAAGAAAAAGGCATGTTAAGAGGCTGATTTGTCACAACTATTTTAGATTTCCTTTTTCAGTATAAGATTAATTCCATTAAAGAAGGGACATATGGCGCCAGAGCGGCTAGAGAAGGACACTGGATTGATTATCTCAGATCTAAAATCTAACTTCTAGACACCTATGATAAAGAACATGTGACTCACCATAAGCTGAGACCGCAGTTTCCTTAACTCTTTTTCTGTAGTCCGTAGAAAGAGAAAAGGGCTCATCTAGAAAATTACTTAAGAGTTTATCTGATCTGAATAATATCTGAAGATTTTTCTTCTCTCTTTTTACTTTATGGTAACAGGACTGCAAAACAAGGAGCTTCAAGCATACATAGAAAATTACAAGAAAAAAATGGGGTACAAACCTTAAGCTTTAAGGAGCATCAGCCAAATTTCTAAACCTTGCTAAGTGAATGTGGGACTTACTAACTGAACTTTGACAACATTGATGGATTTTTCATTATGTGAGATTGCACATACAGTATTTCTCAACACTGTTGTCAGTGTTATTTACCTATTAGACCTCTGTGATTGTTTCTGGTTTAGGTTTTGTTTGTTTGTTTGTTTGGGTTTGGGTTTGGTTTTTTGAGGAAAGATTTAGAGAAGAAAAGAGGTTCACTGCAGGAATTACTAATACACACAAAACTACTCATCCTAGGACATTGACCCGTTCTCAGAGTGAACTTCACATTTAGGCTGGCATACCACCCTCTGTCTTAATCACTTAAATGTATGACTCCAAATACTGAGTTTATTTTCCAAAAATCATGTTTTCACTAAAGCAAAGTAGGTATTCTTATGGCACAACATTTTGAAATCAAAAGTAAGTGGATAAAAGCTCCACTGATGTGCTTCCTGTTTATTCAGTATGTACTGATATATGAAGTCTAGGGCAATAGTTCAGATTTAGATACCTAAATTTTAGATGTCCAGAATGAAAATAGTCCTATTTTTATTATTTTGTTCTGGTTCAGTGTTTTGCTCTGTATTAGCGCTTCATTTGTCAGTGCAGACAGGGGAACAACCTGCTGGAAAATAGCTCTGTGGTGAAGGACTGGTGGTCCTGGTGGACAAAAATCTGTTTATGAGCCACCATTGTGCCTTGGGGGCCAAGAAAGACAAAGGTTTTTTGTGGTGCATTAGGAAGAGCATTGCCAGCAGGTCGACGAAGGTGATCCTATCCCTCTAATCTGCCCATGTAAAACCACATCTGGAGTGCTTTGTCCAGTTCTGGCATCCTTAGTACAAGAGAGACATGGAGCTCCTGGAGTGGATCCAGTGCAGGGCAACAATGATGATTTTTATCTCAGTCCATGAGTTTTCTCACTTTTCTTATTCTCTCCCCTATCCCACTTGGGGAAAGTGAGTAAGTGCCAGTATTCTTAGCTGCTGGTTAAGGTTAAACAATGACAAGTTGTCAAAACAAAGGTGAATTTTAATGTCATGATCTGAAACTGGAAGAATTGCCACCCTGGGAAAATGCTAGACCTTTTCAAATGCTCCAATTTTATTGCAAGGGAAGCTGAAATAAATATGAAAGTGTTAGCAAAAATAAAGATCTTTTTTCAGGATAAGAAAGAATTTTCAAAGTTTTTCAGAAGGGAAAAAGAAAAAAAAAACAAAACAAAAAATCAGGAGAGATGGGAGATTTTTCTAAGCTCCATCTCTTCTGATTCAGTTGTAATTTCTATTTCTAAGTTAGACATTGAGCAACTAACAAACGGATTTAGCTGGGACCCACATTAATGAAGCTGAGAGTCACTTTTCACAGATCTATAGCAGATCCAAAGTTATAGCTGTTGAACCTGCTGTAAGAATATTTTATTTAACCTTTCTACAGACTGAAAACAACAGCCTCACTTTCAATTATCCCATTTATGCTTTGTTCTATACTGAATTATAAATAACAGTATAAGGTAGGATGAACTTCCAGTTAAGCAACAAAATGAAGTCATAGGAGACAAAAAATTCAATATAATCAACTGTCACGTTTTGCCTAAGTAATCTAAGAAAAAAAAAAAAAATCCGTCTCTTGTTTCCCCTTGTTTCCCAACTTGAAAATGAGACTATTGAACACTTCTCAAGGGCATTATACAGGTAAGTGTTCTGTGGCATTCAGATGTTATTGTGATGGGGCAATATAAAGATAGATAGCTAACTGAATAGAGCATTTCTACTGTAACTGCTCAATATCACTGTTCCCACCTGGATTCTCCAAAATACATCACTGTCTGCTAAGTTTCATGCTCTTGTATGTGCCAAAGATAAATAAATAAGATAAAGCACCTTTCACTGAGTAAACCCTTTATTTGGTATAGCTTAGAGCCTTGCAAGCTTTTACATAACACTAAAGCAATAATTGTGACCTACAGTTTGCATTTTACTCAGACATCTACAGTTAGCATCACTGTCATTTCCTCTTTAATTGGTAAAGGTGAAGATTTTATGGAAATTATAAGTCAGAAATGTTTCATCCATATTTGCTCTTTAATTATCAGCTGCATAAATGCAGAATAGCTCAGATATCAGTGTTTTTCACAAAGGCACACAAGGTATGTGCTCTGTAATAGACTTCAATTTTTAGATATATATATATATATATATATATA